>JAQIUQ010006634.1:250000-286627 GCA_030378365.1 Hybognathus amarus
ATTAGAGTTCAGAGTGTGTTTACTGTACAGTTTAATGCACATATCTCTACAATTCTGACAAATGCAGACGTTACGAACAAAGACCAGAAAATCTGAAATGAACTCGCTGTTTTAGACAGACAATGTTTTTATAGATCAAGATTTTAGTTTGGATTCATTTAAAACACATAAAACAGTTCATACAGACCATGAGTCCACATTCTCAATGACAGACGTCTTCTCGTTTTATTTTAAATGAACTTTATGTCAGGCTTAAAGGAAAAAAAGGCATTTTTTAACAACAGAACAACAATCATATAAAGCCTGGATTTCTAGATTTGAAAGAGACTCATTATCTGGCTTTGTCATTGAATTGCTGTGTTTTTCAACAGTCAGTTCAGCTCCTCGTTCACTTTCCAAACTATTAGTCCTTACTTCCTGTCACGTGTCATCAGCTGATCATCACGTGACCATCAGCGCTCAAAACAAGCAGCTTTGACCCACCGTCATTATCCTCCACCAGTATGATCATATCATAATAATAATGATGAACATCTGAGCAGTGTCTGTGCACTATGTTTTTTTTGCAAGCCGTTACAGAGATGATCCTATTTTTGTTCATTATCTCACCCTCATAATATCATAATATCTCGGCACATTTGAACTGCGAAATCTTCCATTAAATTAATGCACATCATTGAAATCAGTGTGAACATGCTAACTAAATAACATGGAAATGAGTGTTTTGTAACAAAACAAATGATCTGGTTTTATTAAATAAAAGAAAAAATGAAAAAACAGTTTATTGGCCGTGTGCTCAGCCGCCGTTTTGATATTAACCAATGCGTTTTTTCAACTTTTTTATCATCCAGCCGGCAAAAATCATCCTATCACTTTCATCACAGATGATTTTTTTAAACTTTTTTTTTTTGCAATGACCTGAATCTATTATAGCCATAAAACACAGTAGAGTACACATCGGCATTGAGTTACATTCAAAGGGTTATAAATGAAAGAAAAAGAAAAGAAAGCGCTATTAGATGTGAAGAGGCCATAGATCCACAGAACACGATTAAAAAGAGGACAGATCCGCAGGCTCTCGCTGGAGTTCGGAGGAAACCTCTGCCCTGTAGCCTGTGATGCACACTAGATTTATGTCCTTTATTGTTTATTCGTGTGATTTGAAAGGCCTGATTTTGCCTGAAGTGACACACTTGTTTCATTTTTTCCTCCATTATTCAGCTGTCATGTGCATCATTTGCTCCAGATAATTCACATTGCATACTGGGCCTTCCTGTGCTAGTAGATTTCTGGCTGTGTAGTCTATATGACCACATTCATGTATGGTATGCATATGGTATTTTATGTATTTCAAATCTTTTGTTGATATTTTACATGTATGCATTGTATGTATTCAAGTGAGTTGAGTTCAAGGTATGCATGTTTGCATGTGAACCCATGACCTTGACAGCTGCGATATTCGAGCTAATATACAAAATAATACAAGTATATGCTAAAATATCCTATCTATAATTACATTTTATTATATAAAAGCATATTATATATTATAAACAAATAACATTTTATTATAGAATTTAATAGTAATTATTATGAATATTATTTATTACAAATTATGTATAAAATATTCTATAATATAAAATTATAATAATAAAGCATTATGATAATTGATTTATTTATTATAATTGCAAATAATAATAAATAAATAATATATATATATATATATATATATATATATATATATATATATATATATATTATACATCATAATACACTGTATTATACTATAATAATACAGAATATTTATTTTTTGTTTATCATTACGCATAATATACTGTTATACAAAATGATATAATAATACAGCATTATAATTATTTATTTACTTACTTATTATAATTATTATTATTGCAAATGATGTAAAACAACAAATAATATAAACAGCAAATCATAAAAATCCATTTATTATTGCTATTATTATTGCTGATTATGCATCATAATATACTGGAATATAAAATAATAATAGTGAAAGATTTATTATAATTGCAAAAGATGTATACTGTAAAAAACATTAATAATTCATTTATTTATTATAATTGCAAATTATGCATCATAATGTACTGTAATATGAAATAAAACAATAATAATAAAGCATTACTTTTTATCATTATTGCAAATGATGTATAATATACTGTAATGTAAAATAATAATAGTAAAAAATTTATTATAATTATTGCAAATGATGTATACTGTAAAAAGCATTATAATAATTCATTTATTTATTATAATTGCAAATTATGCATCATAATAATATACTGTATTATACTCTAATAATAAAGCATATTTATTTTTTTGTTTATCATTATATACTGTCATATAAAATGATATAATAATACAGCATAATAATTATTTACTTACTTATAATTATTATTATTCCAACTTATGTATAACAACAAATCATAAAAAAATATTATTGCTATTATTATTGCTGATTATGCATCACAATATACTCTATTATAAAATAACAGAATAAAGCATTATAATTGTTTTTTTTAATTATGTATCATAATATACTGTAATACTAATAAAGCATTTCATTTTTATCATTATTGCAAATTATTAAAAATATACTGTAATATACAATATTAATAATAAAACATTTATTATAATTATTGCAAATGATGTATACTGTAATATAAAATAATAATAAAGCATTATAATAATTCATTGATTATCACTATTATTTAAATATAATAACCTCAGTTTGAAGTATGTGTAGTCAGTTTGATTAACTATAGTTTAGGGACAAAATTGTTGTCAAAAACTTTCTTTGGGGACAATCAGATGTGTCCGCAATTAAAGAGATGATTCATAAATGTAATCTTTTTTTCTAAAAGTACAAAAAGTCAGAAGAAATGATCATGTGCTTTGTATGAAAACAATCGGATCATACATGTTCAGTCTGCATACAGTACATAAGTGTGTTTGTTCCGAGATCTGATGTGTTCCAGACATTGATGTCACCGATAACAGCCGTCGACGTGTGTGTATCATTTATCATGCAGCTCAAACCAAACATGGACCTTCTCGACGTCTTTTCCTGTTCTTCCTCGCGTCATAAACACATCGCCCTCCTCCTCTTTCCGTTCGGCCCAGTTTTGCTGATATTATTAAGCTCTAACCTTAGGCTGAGTGAAACCTGGCGTGGCTCTTCAAATGATTATGTCCCAGACAGAAACGTTTAGTGTAGCGGTGTCTCCATGTCCCTCTTTCCTTTCATCTCGTGCTGACTCACGTTTGCATTGTGAACTCATCCTGATCCTCTCGATGGAGGAGATGTCGAAACACGGCCCCCGTACTCCATAAACAACCAGGAAACAGGGCCGTCTGACAAATAATGTAAACACCGCGTAACATTTGTTTATGGGATGTTGAGAAATTATGGAGGCTGAGAATTACAAGAACTTAAATAGATGATCAAAAAATGTTCCCGTGGGAATTTCCCAGTTCTTGTGAAATATGTATTTAAAGCACGTTGATTAAATCAGTTTTATCGTCTGTTGTGATTCTGCTAATGCGTCCTGAAGTTGTCTGACGTTGCTCAAGAATGATTTGCAGTAAATAAGCTCTTAAGGATGTCTCGTTAAATTTATTTAAGTAGCCTACTTGTGACAAACCCAAAAAGCAAATGATTAGATGAGTTCATCAGCATTCTTCACCGTCGGTTATCATTTACTCGCCCTCGTGTCCGTCCCATATATTAACGTTTCACTGCTGTATTTCAAGGGATAGTTCACTTTGAAATAAATTTTTGATATGTTTTAGCTTACCTCAAGGGCATCCAAGATGTAGGTGTCTTTGTTTCCGCAGTAGTTTCAAATTTGATATTTTTAGGTCAAACCGTTCTTGTCTGTCAGTCATATAATGGAGGTCTATGGTCACCACCTTAAAGAGCATGCACCAGTCCAAATTAAACATGATTTAATGACTCCTAAATGTAAGTACACATTGATGGCCTAAGACACGAAACAAGCGGTTTGTGTGAGAAAACGAACAGTATTTATATCGTTTTTACCTCTTGTAACCACAGCCACATCCAAGTGATCTCTCCGCGTGTACGTCACTCATTGTGTACACAGAGATTTCGGAAGTGTTACCTTTCACTGTGATGATCTAAACATATTTAGATATACAGGAAACCGCAATGGAAGATGATTTCGATACATAAACAATGTTAAAAAAAATTCGCAACTGCGCGAGGGATCACTTCCGCCGCTTTCCGGTGCATGCACTGACCGAAAGCGTGCGCGCTCTCAGATCACTTGGACGTGACTGTGGTTACAAGAGGTAAGAACAATATAAATATTGTTCGTTTTCTCACACAAACCGCTCGTTTCGTGTCTCAACCCATCAATGTGTACTTACATTTACGAGTCATTAAATCATGCTTAATGTGGACTTCTCTGTGCATGCTCTTTGAGGTGGTGACCATAGACCTCCATTATTTGAAACTGCTGTGGAAACAAAGACACCTACATCTTGGATGCCCTTAAGGTAAGCTAAAATATACCAAAAATTAATTTCAAAGTGAACTATCCAATGAGAGTCACTATGCTTTTGTTTAATGGAAAAATGTAGCGTTGTTATTATTTTACAGAAAATTATGTATTATTATAATAATAAAGTGTTATAATAATTTAACTGCTTTTTAAATTATTTTTTATTTGAATTATTGATTTTTTTATATAATTATTATTGTTGTTTTTATTGACATTTATTCTTTTTCTTTTTTATATATATATATATATATATATATATATATATATATATATATAAACTACATAGCTTTGGGGAAAGTTACTTTTAAAAGTAATGTGTTACAATATTGAGTTACTCCCTAAAAGTAAATTTGCATTACTTTACGTTTTATGTAAAGACAAGGAATGGGTTATGTTACTCACCTGGGTTGGCCTTGTGTGTTTGCTTTTTAATAACAAAAAACTAAACGTTTTGGCAAATCTTAAGGTGCTTTGACACCAAAAATGAAATGAAAAAGCCTCATGCTGAAGTAGATGTAACTTCACAGCTGTACAGTAGAGGGCGCCATACACACAAACTCTCAGCTGCTGCTCTGGACCACAGAAGAACATGTAGCAGGAGAAGAAAGTTCAACACTTTTAGTTCTACTATGGAAATAAAACACAAATGTGATGTTTATCTAAATCTGTTTTGCTGATTATGGATATAATTGGATCATTGAACGTCAGCAGCAAAGACAAAATATAGGCTACACATAATATAATAAAGTGAGATTACATACATAAAGTAGCCTATATTTGTACTATTTAACATACAGTAGTAACAAGTACAGGAGAGATATAAGTCAATACAATAAAAAAAGTAACTTGAGTTGCTTATTTGAAAAAGTAACTCAGATATTTTTGTTCATCTAAAAATGTTACTTTGTTACTTGAGAAAATTAATCTGATTACTTAACTTGCGATTACTTGTAATGCCCCAACATTTTATTATAATATATAAACATTTAAAAAAAAAATTAATTTCAATATACCGAATATATTCATGAAATAAATATATATTATAATGTGTGCTTTTAATTATAATTTATTTGTTTTTAATAAATCATTATTTTTGCTATTGTTGTGTTTTAAATTATTGTAACAAATTATAATTATTAATATGTACATTTTATTATTATTATTTTTACAAAAATATATCAGTTGGGAAAGTAATCTGATTACGAAAATAATCTGATTACATAACTCAAGTTACTTGTAACGAGTTACCCACACACTGATTATTATAATATATAAAAACGAATCAAGATTCGTCTCAGATCTGCCATAAACTCAGTATTAAAAGCATAATGCCATATACATATACATATATATATATATATATATATATATATATATATATATATATATATATATATATATATATATATATATATATATATAGATGTTTGATGTGGTAAAGCATTTTTTATTTACACATAAGGCCTACTAATCAGTCCATACATGACGGCGCCTTTCATTTGGTCTGTTTCACAATATGTGAAAAGCCCAATCTGATCTGCCTTTGAATCACAGCATATGGGAAGAAAAATGGCCTGTAAATTAATGATGAGTGGGATTACTCACACCCTTCACACCACAACCTGAGCAGAATGGCCCGAGGTGACTAAGAATTATATGTAAATATTTTATTGAATATAACTCAGAGAAATAAATGTGCTAGTCAGTATGTCCTCTGCTAACGGGGATAGGATGCATATATACATATCTGAATGATTTTGTTTTGTGAGACTCAGATCACCCTGAATAAAAATGAATAATGTATTCGGCTTTGTCCACTGCAGTGAATGTGTTTTTTTGTTTGTTAATAAACTTGTGCACATTCGACATCCTGGACTTTTCTGATAGGCTATATCAAATGTTTAAGATGTGCCCAATGTGATATTAATATTTGGCATATTACTGAAATACTATAAATTGATGATGATGATGATGATAATTTTAAATCCAATGTTTGTACCAACTAATCTAACATCACGTACTATCGTATATATATATATATATATATATATATATATATATATATATATATATATATATATATATATATATATATGAGAGAGATAGATTTATTTCATCTGTTTTTATCATATAATATTATGTTAATCAAAAAAATATTTATTAATAATTAGCCTATATATATAAATGTATATGTTCATAATTTGTATAAATACAATTATTTTGAAACGATAAATACAGTAATTAAAACAAATATGATTATTTGTTAGTATAATAACAATATGTTATTCATACAATACCATTTATTTATTAGTTGACAATAACAATTATTTATTAGTATAATAAATAATTGGTTATTAAACAATAATAAATAAAATGTACTAATATTAACTTATACTGTATATTATACTGTATGTATGTATGTATAAATAACTGTATTATTTGTATATTTAGTACCAAAGGCTGCTCAAGCGCACCTGTAGTCTCACAGCGCATTCTCGGTCAGGGCGCAGACTGGAGCGCGGCACTCCCCGTGTGTTCATCTCGTGGAACTGCGGGCAAAATCCCGCTAGACGGTCAACAATTAAAACTCTGACGCTAAGATGTCTTCTGACAGCCTGCAGCCATTACGCAGCTGTCGAGCTCAGCTGGGTTCAAATGAAGTGACAGGAACACTCATCTCCATACTTCCTCGTGGGTAATCGACACACACGAACACAATCTTAATGCAAATCTCAATGCATGAGTTTAGAAACAGAGAAAAAAATGCTTGACTTTTAACTGTAACATACTATATAATATAGTGCCTTTTGAATAAGATACATAGTTGTATCTATGAAACACAAAAAGTTTACATGGAGCAAAGATGGATTACATGTAGCTCTGTGCCAAAATAATAACACACTCTCTATGTATTAAATGAGAATTTCTCTGGTGTCTAAAAAAGAGGGAAGACTTATGAATAAGGAAATACACACTGCATGTCAAGGAATATAATTTACCAGAAAACCTTGTGTTGTGGTTAGAATTGTTGAATTATTCCAAATAAATTGGGATTTACAAATAAATGTAAAGAGATTCACAAAAAAAATTGAATTCACAAATAAGATCCACAAATAGGCCTAAATGTAGAGATTCACAAAAAAAATCACAAATAAGATCCACCAATAAATGTAAAGAGATTCACAAAAATGAATCAAATTCACAAATAAATCATATGAGATATGTGAATGTTTGTATGTGACCCTTTGATTGTTTTGAAATCCAAATGCATGCAGCGATTCACAAATTATGTAAATATTAAAATTATTTGAAAATCTCACTTTATTTATTAATATTATTTTTTGTGAAAATACATTTATTTGTAATGCTCAATCTGTTACCTTAACCTGTTTGTGGCAGTGCTTATTTGTTAACACTTTCAAAGAAATCCTTACACAGTAAAGTAATTCTATCTATCTATCTATCTATCTATCTATCTATCTATCTATCTATCTATCTATCTATCTATCTATCTATCTATCATCTATCTATCTATCTATCGTCATCATCATCATCATCTCTGTACTATAATAAATGCAATGCTTCTCTCCTGACGGGTGAGGCGCTGTTTCGCGCCCGTTCACTTTTCAGTGTTTACCGTCAAGCCGTTCACACTGTCGCAAAACCGACCATCAACTCTGCTGAAAAAACGTTTGAAATGAAGAGGGTACAGAACAATAACATTAGCAAACGCGAAATAAAGTTATTAAATACTTCACGGATCGAATCTCAGCTGGCATCTTGATCCAGATGGCAACATTCAACGGAGAAGGTACAAAGCGATATCATTTATATATACAAAACCCAAGAAAAGACATCTGTTGTAAAATTGATGTGTAAAAAAGCCCTGTGCAATGCAGGAGAATAATCACAAAAACTATACAAATATTAATACTGTTAAATAAACGGACTAAAGAATCAAAGTCCTTAGTTTATAACAAAAATTAAACTTAATTTATGATCCATACATTGTTGAATACATTTCTTTACATTTCAGAACTTAAGTGATGGTACATTTATGGGCAGTCAGGTATTAATTTAATTTATTAGCATTTGATACTAATATAAATATATATATATATATATATATATATATATATATATATATATATATGAAATAGTTCAGATGCAAAAGCCTCTAAGTGCCATTTGAAATTTTCTTCTAGAAAATTTCACTTCAATTTCAGTAATTTCACTTAAATGACAATTAATAGGTGATCTTCATTGTCATTTAAGTGAAATTAATGAACTTAAATATACAAGCTTGATAAAAATGGTCATTCTAGAAGAAAATTTCAAATGGCATTTAGAGGCTTTTGCATCTGAACTCTTCATATATATATATATGTATGTATGTATATGGGTGTGTGTGTGTGTGTGTGTAACGTTATGTATGTATGTATACAGGGATTGTTCTCTGAAACATTGATCACCTGATTTTAGATCACAATAATTTATGGGTATAGTGTAGGCAGGACCTCCTTTTGCAGCCAATACAGCATCAATTCATCTTGGGAATGACATTTAATTACAACATAAAGGGATTGTTCACCCAAAAATTACAATTAATGGGGAACAATTCAATAGTCTCTTGAGCCCAGTGGGGGAATGGCATGACATTACATCCCTGATGGCTTCACTCTTGGCAGAAACAGTCTGTGTGTTAAGACTCTTTGGAGATTTTCCACAACGTAACTGGTGGACTCATCAAACAAAACATATTTAACATCGTCCACACCAGATCTGCTCCATTGAAACTGAAGTTGGCACTGGCACAGACTCACAAGTGTATAGCAGTCTGACTATGAATATTGACTCTGTGAAGCTCCTGATGAACAGTTTTGGTGTAAGCGGGAAAGTCGATGTGTGCATTTGATTCTGCAGTGAGTTGGGAATCTGTGGTTTTATGTTTATTGTATACAATCCGGGTAGTACCTGGACAGGCCTTTTCAGACATCTTCCTCTTGATGACACATCTCCTGTCGAATGTGGTTCGTCTGACATTACTCTGGATACCGTGGCTCTCGATACACCACAAAGACTTTCTGCCTTGTTCACAGATGACCCACCAACAATTTTTCCTCTTTTGAACTCTGATATGTCTCCTATTATGTTGTGTGGATTGCAATATTTTATGTCTAGCTGTGCTATTGGTCTGCTAGTTCAACCTTCACACTTGGCTTTTACTGAATGTAAAAGTAAAACCAGTGAAGATTGGCCACCAGACCGCAGATATATAGACCATTTTGCAAGATGTAAACAAGACTGGTCTAAAAACAATTCCTGTTTCAGTTTTTAACACTACATAAAAGCTAAAATACAACCAACAGAACACATAAAAGTTCAGAAAAGATAAACAAACATCTTTAAGATGATTTCTTTAAATGTGAAATAAAGAAAACAGGAAGTGTTTCTGGACCAGTGTTGTTTACATCTTGCAAAATGGTCTATAGGCATGAATCCTCCAGCCTATATTGCCCAGTATTTCAGTTTAATTGACTAACTCCTGTGAGGTACTACAATGTTTTCCTTCTCCCCCTGTTACGTTAATCCACAGGAATAAACCACCTATTAGTAGAAGTGAGTCCTGACATCCACATCTGCGGCTTCTGCAAACAGCAGTACAACAACGTTGAGCTCTTTTTTGCACACAAGCAAAACTGCTGCCAGATCCCTCGACTCACATATCAGCCCGAAACGGCGGATCCACTGGTGAGTTTCACCTCCAACTACCATGTCACTTTAACCCTTTACCTGTCACCCCCCTTTTTGATAATTGACATTAAACGGCACTATACAAACTTAAATGGTTGTAATTCCAGAATGCTTTGGAACATACACCCAAGTTTGGTCTTGTTTTAAAGAAAACAATCAGCAGATTATTACTGAAGTGAAAGCACTTGAAAAAATTATGTAAGTATGAAAAAGTTATGAAAGTTATAATTTACAGAAAATCAAATATACTTTATTAATATATTTTTTTAATATTAAATAAATATTTTACAAAATAGGTTTTACTATAAAATTACTATAAAATGAAAGCTATATATCTAACCAAGTTGTGTTCCAAATTTAAAGTTGATATCTCAAAAATTGAAGTTCCCATGAGATTTTGTTTAGGCGTTATACCAAAAATAGCCACCGGGTGCCATTGAATTCCATTGATTGTAATTGTATGCATTCTGCCATAACAAATTAATACATTTCTGTCCAAATATCACTTCTGTCACTAAATATGGAACCTTGAGACTCAGACCTTTCTGACAATATATGTTTGTCAAGATTAGAAAAGGTTTTGATAATAAATTATGAAAGATGATGCCCAAAAGGGGAGGGGCCTAATAAATAAAATACTGTTTCTATGGTAACGCAACGTCCAATTTCAAAACGGGTTTCACTGGATGAATTCTGAGTTCGTAAGCTTTCAAATGATACCTAATTTATGATAACTACTAAAATATGTGATATAATAATAATAAAAAAATATATATATTTATATATAATATATTATACTTTTTAGAGGACTTCTTATCTTACTTTTTAAAATATAATTATATCTTTTTTTATTGACAAATGCTAATTATGTTTTTTTATGAACTTTTAGCACTAAAAACCAAAGTTTTAATCATTAAAAGTGTGTGCGTAGACTTTTTGTGACAAAGGTCAGAAACTCCTGTAATGACGTCGATTTTTTTGAGGCGCACTCTTGTCATAAATTCATATATTACTGTTCATTCATAATTTGTGAGAAAAAACAACGCTTAAATATCTATTTAGTAGTCTTAGACCTTTCCAACGATATATAGTTTGTCATGACTTGATAAGGATTTAATAGTAATATAGTGAAGTAAACTTAAGATTGCCCGTATACGGGCAAGTGACAGTTAAGGGGTTAAAGGTCATAAATACTCAGTGTATAGTAGACTGCACTGTTTACTATTCATGAAAGCTTTTTTTAGAGTCATTTCAGACATGTGTACCAAAAGTCAAGAAGACCCTCAACAGAGCCCAGAAAACCCCCTCCAAAAAGCTGAAACCTGCACTGACTCGAAAAAGACACATATGCACATTCTCAGGTGAGTGTCAGCAATAACACTGCATTTCTTATTTTAAAGAGGACCTATTATGCTTTTTACTTATACAACTTTTTTTCCTTAGGTTGTACATTCAAAACTCAGTATGGCCAAAAAGACATGGAGAGACATATGTTAACACATACTGGTGAGTAATTTCCATTCTGTGTTTTCATCTTACATTATCAAAATAACGCCAAATGAGCTTTAAAGTGCTGAGATCTGTCTCCTCTCTACAGGCGAGAGGCCTTTCGAGTGTGAACTGTGTCATAAACGTTTCAGTCGTCGCGATAAGCTGAATCTCCACAGCCGCTTGCACACGGGAGAGAAGCCACACAAGTGTAAGCACTGTCCGTACGCGCGGCCGACAGCAGTAGCCTGAAGAAGCATCTCCGCAGACACTACGACGAGAGACCCTTTAAGTGTCAGATATGCCCCTACGCCAGTCGCAACTCCAGCCAGCTGACCGTTCACCTCCGATCCCACACAGGTGAGGACAGCAGCCGATTATGCCAGTTACACTCAAGTTTGGGGGTTGCTAAGATGTTTATTTCTTTTTAAGAAATTGACACTTTTATTCAGCAAGGATGCATTGAATTGATCATAAGATAGAAACATTTACAATGTTACAAAAGATCACTATTTCAAATAAATGCTGTTCTTTTGAACTTTTCACAAAAATATGAAGCAGCACAGTTGTTTTCAACATTGATAAATATCGGAAATGTTTGTTGAGCTGCATATCCGCATATTAGAATGATTTCTTAAAGGAGTAGTTCACTTTTGAAAAAAACTTTTGCTGATAATCTACTCACCCCATGTCATCCAAGATGTCCATGTCATTCTTCTCTTCAGTCGCAAAGAAATTAAGGTTTTTGATGAAACATTCCAGCTTTTTTTCTTCATATAATGCACTTTACTGGTAACCAAATGGTTCAAGGTCCAAAAGACAGTTTCAGTGCAAACTGCAAACTGTTCAAAGGGCTTTAAACGATGAACGATAGTTTAAGTTTAAGTTTTATAAGCTCAAATGCTCACCTTGCTATGTTCTGTGATGATGCTCGTGACTCTCCTGTTCGAACTCATTCATCAAAATGAACAAATCTTTTTCCGAGTGATTTGGTTCATTCAACAAACGAAATGTATGAATTGACTCGTTCATTTTGATGAACCAAGTTCGAACAGGAGAGTCACACAGAACAGAGCAAGGTGACCATTTGAGCTTATAAAACTTAAACTTTGTTATTTATTTTTTAAATGAGTGATCGTTTCGCTTTATAAGACCCTTATTCATCGTCTGGAATCGTTTAAAGCCCTTTCAACAGTTTGCAGTTTGCACTGAAACTGTCTTTTGGACCTTGAACCGTTGGTTCCCATTGAAGTCCATTATATGGAGAAAATCCTGGAATGTTTTCATCAAAAACCTTAATTTCTTTTTGACTAAAGAAAGAAAGACATGGACATCTTGGATGACATGGGGGTGAGTAAATTATCAGCTGAAGTTTTTTCAAAAGTGAACTACTCCTTTAAGGATTATGTGATGCTGAAGACTGTAATGATGCTGAAAATTCTGCTTTTCCATCACATGAATAAATTGCGTTTTATTAAAATACAAAAGTTATAAAAACAAATTAAGTTGTAATAACTCGCAGTATTAGTGTTTATTGTATTTTCATCAAATAAAAATAAAAGCAGCCTTGATGAGAATTGATAGAAATCAAACCTTTTAAGGTTAAGTGTAAATATAATACATATATATATATATATATATATATGAAGAGTTCAGATGCAAAAGCCTCTAAGTGCCATTTAAAATTTTCTTCTAAAATGATCATTTTTATCAAGCTTGTATATTTAAGTTCAGTAATTTCACGTAAATGGCAATGAAGATTACCTATTACTTGTCATTTAAGTGAAATAACTGAACTTAAATATACAAGCTTGATAAAAATGGTCATTTTAGAAGAAAATTTCAAATGGCATTTAGAGGCTTTTGCATCTGAACTCTTTATATATACATATATATATATACATACCCAGATCAACTAAAATCTTTAAAACTACCACAAAAATCAAGTGTTTTTCTAGAATTTGTTTTTGCTGTTTTCAGCCACACAGACCATTTCCAGGAACTACTGATATTTGAGAATTTACACTTGCATGTGAAACTTGAAGATGAATGAGATAAAACTGTTTTCCTGTTTCTTGTTTAAGAACACACAAAATCAATTATATAATTACTGGGGTTTTTCCAAAATTATTTTATAAAATGTCAAACTAGCAGTGGTTTTTTAAGCAGCCTTGTACACTTTTTATTTTGCTTGATTAGTATGATGGTAACAAAAGGGGCTTTCATATCGGAGGAACCTTTTCCATAGTTCCTAGAACTAATGGCGTAATTGCCCACCTTTCGGCGTGTTCGTGCCTCAGGAACTGGGAACAGTTAGTTCTAGGAATGCCTCTTTAAATTACCTCCCACTTCAGATTAGGGTCTAACCCTAAAAATTTTGCTATTTGTGTTCATGTCTGGATGCTTCCTCCTCAGGTGACGCCCCGTTCCAGTGCAACCAGTGCGACGCCAAATTCAAGATCAACTTCTGACCTGAAGCGCCACAGCCGGGTTCACTCCGGCGAGAAGCCTTATAAGTGTGATCTCTGTGAGTATTGCTGTGCCATGAAGGCCAATTTAAAATCGCATGTGCAGCTGAAGCACAGCGCCTCCGACTCCTTCCGCTGCTCAAAGTGCGACTTCCAGTGCTCCACCAAAGCCGTCCTGCCGACACCACTCCCGCCAGCACCAGCCGGCCCAACCTTTGCAGTGCGGCGAGTGCAGTTACTCCTGCTCCAGCAAGGGGGCTCTCAAGATCCACGAGCGCGTGCACTCGGACGACGGCCCTTTAAATGCGAGCACTGTTCGTTCTGCTAGTAAGCAGCGCAGTAATTTGTTAATTCACAGGAGGAAGTGTCATGCGGATAAACCGGACAGGCAGGGTAAGGGCGGGACAGGGAGGAGCCTCCCAAACCTATTAGCTCACGCTACCGGGCGAGACTGGAGGGACGCCGGGCGTTCCGTTGCGACTTGTGCGAGGCTTCGTTCGTCAGGGAGGATTCTCTTCGCAGCCACAAGAGGCAGCATAACAGTAACGCACAACAAAGTCATAATCAAGAATCACAAACCGTTACCAAACAACCCGTAGAAAATGCAGGATTCGCCCCACCGCGAATTCGATCCGCCGTCTTCGTACAGCGCGACGCATCTTAAAATCATTGTGGCGCCCCTCTTAGGACCGGAGGTTGCTTTCGTTCAGGCAAAGGCGGGAGTTTTGCTCGGTTCGGATGATCACGACGTGCTTTTGAACCCTGTAATGCAGCACGTCAACATGCTAACGCCAGAAGGCGGCGTCGGGCACCAGACGGTTTTACTCACTCAAATCAATCCCGCTGAAACCGCCACTCAGACCAGCACTCAAAACTTCATCGCCTCCTGTTCTGCATCAGCTTCCGACACCTTCATCACGTCCTGCTCTGACCTGGAAAGCCTCCACAAGCTCATCCAGGAGGGCGGGACTGAGGTTACGGTGGTAACGGAGGCCAATCCGTCGAATCGCCGCCACAAAGGAACCACTGAACATTGACGGCGCCTCTTCTCGGGACATGTCCAAGCACTCGGAGGACGCTATGCCTGAAGATAGTTTAGATATTGGTTCATCCGGGACCATTCTTGTTCAAAGTCTGTCGATTTCAACACAAGACCAGCAGGCTATTAAGTACTCTCTGTCTCCACAACATATATTTTCAGACTCCAGCACAGTGGACATCAGTGATTCGTAGGTATGCAAATCATGATATGTCACTGTGATGTCACAATGTTAAAATGAACTCTTTTCCTGTTTCTTTATCCAACTAATGCTTCATTCACATTGTGTTGGAATTCCTGTAATTATAGATGGCAACTTGGACAATGTTAATGGAAATGAATCTATGTGCAAGTTTGTTGGGAAAACAACAAAATACTTCATCACTACTTTCTTTAATTCACATTGAAATGCAAAGAAAGCTTAGCTACTGCCATTTTGCTGGAAATCAGAGCTTTCACAAAATTAACAGTTTCAAACTCAGTTCCTGGAGGGCCACAACCCTGCAGAGTTTAGCTTCAACCCTAATTAAACACACCTGATCAGCTAATCAAGTCTCATTTGAAAACTGCAAGTGTGTGTGTGTTGAAGCAGGGTTGGAACTAAACTCTGTAGGGCTGTGGCCCTCCAGGAACTGAGTTTGACACCCTGGTTTATAACTTATATTTTTCTGAGTATGACAAAGACGTGAATTGATCTTACAAGTTAAAAAATGTGTTGTTATGGCATTTGATAATTCTGATATGATGGATCAGGGAGTCATAGTTTCATTTCAAGTTATGCATCAAATCAAATGTGGACAAATCTCTTCTACAGTAAAATAAACGTTCTTCTTTTCAGTTTTTGACTTGCTTTTACCTTTTAACCCTAAAAGCGTATTTCTGGATAAATGTGGGCAAAATAGTTTTGATTTATTTTTAAAAAATACTTCCCTTGATCTGAGCGGTACAAGACTTGGTTACTTTTCCTAAGTTTGCCTCCTGAACACACACAATTTTTTTTGACTCAATTCTACAATGTTAAGTGGGTGAAACAAAACTCTCCTTAATCTTGTATTTGGGTCAAAAATGGGCACCCATAGAAATGAATCGGGGAAAACTGTAATTTAGAGCAGGGGTTCTCAACTCCAGTCCTTGGACGATGAGGATCTGAATCCACCTGATTCAGACCCTCAGCTCGTTCAGGATAGACTCAGTCTCACCTAACGAGCTGAGGATCTGAATCAGGTGTGTTAAACAAGGGAGACACCAATATGCAGAGCAGTGGGTCGCGAGGACTGGAGTTGAGAAACCCTGGTTTAGAGCATCCTCAAATAAGCCAAAATAAGACATCAGGTGACAGCAAAGTCACTTCATCTTTAAGTTTTATCTCTAAGAACTTATTGGAATGATATTTTAATGTAGTTAAAAAAATAATAATAAAACATAAAAATAAACATAGAAAATATGGTACTTTTTGAATAAATCAAAAATACTCCCAAATTAAAAAAATGGACAGACAAAACTTTATCGAAGACAGTGATATAATATAACATTTATAATAAATACAAATTAGGATCACATCTGAGTCCTCTGTGCTCACATGTGTCCACAATTACAGGATTAAGGGCTATACAGTTTGAGGGCTACGTTGTGTGTTTGTGTATTTTCTGTTTTTCAGGTGGTTAGTGTTTAATACTGCTCTGGTAACCAAATGTAACCCTTCAAGAAACAAGTCATTCAAAACTTTGGAGTCAGTAAGGAAAGGAAGAAGAAAAAGAAAGAAGGAAAATTTGTATTCAACAAAGATGCGTTAAATTGATCAAAAGTGAGAGTAATTATAATGTTACAAGAGATTTCTATTTCAAATACGTGCTGTTCTTTTGTACTTTCTATTCATGAAAGAACCCTGACAGCTTTATATCATGGTTTCCACAAAAAGAAGCAGCACAACTGTTTCGACATTGATAATAATGTTTTTTGATCATCAAATCAGCATATTATAATGATTTCTGAAGGATCATTAATTATCATCATCAAGTATCACAATCATCATTAATTAATGATGCTGAAAATTCACTGGAATTATGAATAATTACAGTATTGGTGAGCAGAAGAGACTTCCTTCGAAAACATTTTAAAATTCTTTTGACACCAAACCTTTGAAGCTACACAAGCTTGAATGAGTTGCTTGTGCCGTGAAATAAGTCATAAGTTGCCTTTAAATAAAAGTTTGTTAAATAACTACTTATTTTGCATGCAACACTTTACAACAGGTGTCTTCATTTGTAAACATTAGATAATGCATTATCTAAACATTATCTATCTATCATTGTTCACATTTAATTTCTGTGCATAATAGTAATTGGCTAAACTTTTGAGTTGACAAGATTAATGTTATTATTATTAATAGTTTGAAGTTCATGTTAAGTAATGTAGTTAACACCATATGAAACCTTATATAGTGTTGCCTAGTTTTCAAATAGTGTGCATCTAATCTCTAGGGATTTTTGTCACAAAAAATCCCTCCATATGTTGTATTCTTGTTATGACTCATTAGCCAATTTAATTCTAGTCAAAGCCAGTGTACTTATCGGTGGCGTTTTACAGGTGTATTCACATTTGGCATTGGAACAAGCTGAATTTCACAATGGGAATAGAAGAATAGTTTAACTTTTACATTGTTTGTGACGAGATTCAGTTGTCAGAACCTTTTCTTGCCTTTAGATGTCAGTGCAACCTTCAAAATGCGATACTGTAAAGCCAGAGATCTCGGTAAGGATCATCAGTCATCTCTTATCTCATGTTTTCAGTGTAATTTAGGAAATAAAAGTTCAGCATACAGATATTACGCTCGTATGATCTTTGATTTCGCTCCAGTAGCTGATATATCCACCTCATAGCAGTTAACCAATGCCTACACACGCACGCGAACTATCACGTTTCCTGCAGTGACAGTTGCGATGATAAGATCTTTCAGGCAGTTGTAGAGATGCAGATGGAGACGCATGAAATATGAGTGCTGCATTTTGCCTGTGCGTGCATATGTCTGACCACCAGTCTCATATCAGGCCATTTCCCCCGCCACAAGCTCACGCTCATCTAATCCAACCAGATAAAAGCGCCTGTGACCTCTTCCTCTCAGTGGATGGGTGAGCTGGAGCACCTGTTTGCACCGTTTTTTTTACCAACAACAATCACATTTCATATTTTACTTATGGCTAATGTCCTCTTGGTTGCTATACCAGAACTGCTTGAATGTAGGAACGTGGAAACCATTTTTCAGCGCGTGGTTGTGCGTCCGGTAACGTTAGATTAACTCAGTTCTTCCAAATTCATATTTTTTAAAACTTATTTTAGTTATTAACTGTATAATTGTGCAGTGTTTTCTTGACAATCACACTTAAATCTACTAGCTTGAACTTTGGTGTCGTCGATATATAAAGATTCAGATCGATTTGATTTGTTGACATCGAGTCTTTGGTTTACGTTTGCAGTTAAAGGATTAGCTGCTAGGCTAACTAAGTTCACTTTTGCTGCTTGTAAAACTTTTGCTGATAATTTACACACCCCCATATCATCCAAGATGTCCATGTCTTTCCTTTCTCAGTCGAAAGTAAATTAAGGTTTTTGATAAAAACATTCCAGGATTTTTCTCCATAGTGGGGACTGGGCACTAAACGGTTCAAGGTTCAAAAGACAGGTTCAGTTCAGGTTCTTTAAACAATTCCAGGCGATGAATAGGGGTTTCATCAAGCGAAACGATCGCTAATTTATTTATTTATTTTTAAATAACAAAGTTTAAGTTTTATAAGCTCAAATCCTCTCCTTTTCGAACTCGTTCATCAAAATGAACGAATCATTTTCCGAGTCAATTCGTTGCATTTAAGTTCGTTGAATGAACCAAATGACTCTAAAAAAGATTTGTTCATTTTGATAAACGAGTTCGAACTGGAGAGTCACTAACGCGCATCACAGAACAGAGCAAGGCGATCATTTGAGCTTATAAAACTTAAACTTTGTAAAAAAAAAAATTAAATGACTGATAGTTTTGCTTGAAAAGACCCTTATTTGTCGTCTGGAATCGTTTAAAGCCTTTTGAACAGTTTTCCACCAGTTCTTTTGGACCTTGAACCGTTTGGTGTGTCAGTAAAGTGCATTATATGGAGAAAATCCTGGAATGTTTTCATCAAAAACCATAATTTCTTTTCGACTGAAGAAAGAATGATATGGATAACATTGGATGACATGGGGGTGAGTAAATTATCAGCTAAAGTTTTTTTTAAAGTAAACTACTCCTTTTAAGGGATAGTTCACCCAAAAATCCTTTCATTAATTGTCTCACCCTCATGTTCTAAACATCTGAACACAAATGAAGATCTTTTGATGATATCTGAGAGCTTTCTGTCCCTCTATTGTCAGCTAGGCCTACACACTGCTACCACTATGACACTTCAAAAAGTTAAGCTCTCAGATTTCATCATGTGTGTTTTGAAGATGTGCGAGTCTTAGGAACAACATGAGGGTGAGTAAATGATGTCAGAATTTTCATTTTTGGGTGTACTTCGCCTTTAACTTTATAATCATTAGTGATTTCATATCAGCAAGATTGCGTCACATGAAATAAATTCCAGCAGCCTTTGACGAGTGTTGATAGGCTAAATGTGTGATTTTTTTATTTTTTTATTATTATATTTTATTTTTAAAAAATACAGTAAAATAATGAAAATTAACTGAATGTATATATATATATTTTTTTTGCTGTTAATAAGTATAACTTAATAATTGTATAGTGATTTTATCAGTTATCTGGATTGGTTAGTTGCCAGTATGTGATCTCTGTCACAGTAATTGAGTCTCTCAAAAGAGACTCTCTTCTGACCTGATGTCACTTTCCTCATATTTCTAAAAGCATGAGCTCTCCACTGGACAGAAGTCAATATTTGGCGACCTCATTGTCACTGTCCCCCGCTGCATTCTTCAGACAGCCGTGTGTTTGCATGGAAGTGAAGGCTACATCTGAGTGGGAGTCTCACAGGGACAAGAGCACATTGATTTTTCCGTCAGTGCTAATAGATTTAGCAGCTCAGTACTGACCGCGCTCTCTCTTGCTCTCCTCGGAAGAAAACACTCTGTGACTGCGTATGAATGATGTTCAAACAGAAGAAAAGCCAAACGCTGTCAGACGTGCCATGTTTTGATTATCCAGCGCTCCATGAAGCTGTGCTTGTGTACAGTTTGAGCATATCTGGAAAATTTGCTGTGTCTTACACTCTTAGAAGAAAAGGTTCTATATAGAACCTTAAAGGTTCTAAAGCGCTACATATTTAGAACCCCTAAAATGCACTGCATGAATGATGACAAAATTCAAGAAATGGGGGTTAAAGATGTAATTAACCCTTTACCTGTCACCCCCCTTTTTGATAATTGACATAAAAATGCACTATACAAACTTAAATGGTTGTAATTCAAGAATGCTTTGGAATATAGACCTAAGTTTGGTCTTGTTTTAAAGAAAACAATCAGCAGATTATTACTAAAGTGAAAATGAAATTAAAGTATGAAAAAGTTATGGAAGTTATAATTTACAGTAAATCAAATATACTTTATTAATATATATTTTTTTAATATGAAATAAATATTTTACAAAATATGTTTTTGCATAGTTTGTTCTTGCTTGGGCAAGTGACAGTTTCTGAGTTTGTAAGCTTTCAAATGATACCTAATTTATGATAACTACTAAAATATGTGATATAATAATAATAAAACAAGTATATTTATATATAGAATATATAATACTTTTTAGAGGACTTCTTACCTTACTTTTAAAAATATAATTTAATTTTTTTTTTTTTTGACAAATACTAATTATGTTTTATTATGAACTTTTAGCACTAAAAACCAAAGTTTCAATTATCAAAAGTGTGTGCGTCGACTTTTTGTGACAAAGGTCAGAAACTCCTGTAATGACGTCGATTTTTTTTAGGTGCACTCTTGTCATAAATTCATACATTACTGTTCATTCCTAATTTGTAAGAAAAAAAAACAGACCTAAAATATCTATTTAGGAGTCTTAGACCTTTCCAACGATATATAGTTTGTCATGACTAGATTAGGATTTAATAGTAATATAGTGAAGAAAAGTTAGGTTGCCCGTGTACGGGCAAGTGACAGTTATTAATCAATATCACACAGGAGTGCCATTTCAGTTTTTATCCTCCAAAAATCAGCATGATAAAAATTGGATATTAAGTTACTACAACAGTTTAATAAACAATAATTTAATTACAACTGCAAAATGTTACAACTGCAAAACCCTTTTTCTAAGAGTGTACAGTCATGTCATGTTTAGTTTCATTGTCTTGTTCTGTTTCTAGTTTGGCTTTCCTTGGCTGTGTCTGAAATTGCCCCCATTTCCTCATTCACTAACCCTTAGTCTACTTATATAGTTCACTTGAGGGAATGAGTGAGTGAATTGAGACACTGAGCACTTTTGCATAGTTTGTTGCTGTTTAATAATCATTTGAAACTTAGCAAACTTAGCTCCAGTAGAAATGATTTATCTCTGAACTCTATGGAAACTAGCTTGAATAAACCTCAAAACAATTTAATAATCAATTAAAAAAGGATTTTATACCATGTGAGATTCATCCGCCAAAATCACAACCAAACTCCTGGGTTTGTTTAGTGTCCTCCAATCTTTATTTCCATGAGTGTGGTGTAATTCTCTCATCTGCCTATATGAGTCACTAGCATCCATGAAAACACTGTCCACTTCAAATACTGACACTGATTAACCCTGAGTTAGACCTAGTTAAGATTGAACTCCCCCAAAAAAATAGTACGTTTTGTTTTTGAACTTCCATTTATTTGTTTTGCCCTCCTCATTTCTGTCGTCATAAAATTTCCCTTCGTCCTTTGTGTATATGTAAATGTTTTACTCGCTTGGAGCGCGTGAGCACGAAACTCTCTGACGTGTCAGATGCATGCATTTCCAATCCAAAAGGATGTGATTTGTGGACTTTTATAATGCACATAAGGACTATTTGATTGCTTATGAAACTTTTGGCACTGGCTGTTTTATTACACCATGCAGGGAAGCGGCCCAGCCCCTCTTTTTGTTGTCGAGACCCTTAGTGCAGGGCCCTTGTAAAATGCCATTATGCGTAAAGATGATTTCTATGTGGGAACAGCGTAGGGCTCTCCTGCTTGTCCTTTGATGTATTATCTCGCAGACTTCCAGGATCTAATCCCAGCCACCCATAAGTAAAGACAACCCCTCCTTCTCTAACTTTCTTTCACTTCCCCCCTATTTTTTGAAGTCCTAATATCGATAGTCCACCAAAAACAACTGGAAATATTTGATCTTATCTTATGTTGTAATTAATTTGAGGGGGTTTTCCCCCTTGATTTTTATTTGTCATAACGATTCATTCATCCTAAACATTTGAGAAAGAAGAAAATGCTGGGCGGTTCAAAAGGGAGAAAGGAAGCTAAAGCGGACCTCTTGATACTGTAAAGCCCTTCTGGGTTCCTTCCTTCCTGTGTTTGAGATGTCAGCCTTTAAATGGGGTCGTAAAGTGCCCCCCAAAATGCAGAATTACCTTCACAGATGCTTAAAGAAAGCATATATTCAGATGCATGCCATCCTGACGTAAACACATCTAGAAAAGGTGTCCTTGAGGAAACACTGCAGGCACTTTCCATAAATAAGGCCCGACTCTTTTGTAACAAACAGACAGTGAAAGGAGGAACTACATTTTTGTTGTTGGTTGTTGTGTTGTGCACATCTGGTACAGTATTAAACCTCTTATTTTTTCTAGCAATTAACATTAAATATATTTAAATTTTGATTATATACATAATTATTAAAACTATTATAAATAATTGTTGTTTTTAATGAGAGGGTCAAAGTGACACTGACCAAAGGGTATTTTTAAAACTTTTAAGGCTATTTTTTATATTTACTTAAATTTATGTTTGATAAATAAAATGTTCTGACAGCAATAAAATTCTGAATTTTGCCATTTTCCCCAAAGTGTTACACATATCCGGTTATAGTTTAAAACCCAGATTTTTGTGATTGTCTGTGTTTCTAATAAACATTTAAGTAACATCCAAAATAAAGCCGAAATGCATAAAATGAAAAAAAAACAATATGATAAAACTACATCAGAATTGGCTGCCATGTTCAGGTCAGAATGATATTACTTCTCGGATTTTGCAACTTTAATTGCAACTTTAATCATTTTTTAATAGTTGTGTATGTGTATGTATATATGTATATAATCAACTATTAAAAGATGATTAAGTTCAAATATATGTATATGATTTCCTCCCTATTACTTAAAAACAAAAAAAAACAATTCAACTTAAAAACTTAAGTTAAAAGTTGGCGTTTAGAAGTCATTTCAACTCATTATTCTTTCTTAAATTTTGCCTGTTTGAATATTAAGTTGATTAAATTATTTTTATGATTTAAAGTGATTAAAAAACATACGTTGGCATGATGATCTTATAATTTTTTTCCACTGTAAAAAAATTGTTGGTTTAACTTAAATTAAAATATTTTTTTTATAAATAAAATAAAAAATTAGGTAACCTGGTTGAACTGGTAAAAGTGAGTTAATACAATGAATCATCAGAAAGTCAAAATAATAAGTTCTCTGAACTAAATAAATTATTTAAGTTGATTTGACAAAAGAAAAAATGTTGTAATAACAAATCTTGTGTTTACAGAAAAATGTTTATAAATATATATATATATATATATATATATATATATATATATATATATATATATATATATATATATATAAAAAACACACACTGTAAAAATTTTCTGTACATATTTATATATATATATATATATATATATATAAACGTTTGTTAGATTAATTTAATATTTATTTTGATTATAATAAGTGATTATTATGAGATTTTTGTACATGATTTGAATGGTTAGAAATGATCGAAGAGGTCAGCGATGATGTTTAAAACTAGCTTTTTTCCCATTCTAGGTTAATGTTGCATCACAAGATTATGTAACGTATCTAAAAGTTCAGTAAAATGCAGAATTTGTGCATCAGATATCTTTAAATAGAGAACCTTCTCATGAAAAGTGCCTCACTTTAGAGTGAATAAAGCCAAAAGAAAGACAATACTTGGTTGTTTTGTTTGATCTTATATCACAATTGGGGCCATTTTGTGTGTGCTTTTTCTACTTCTCAGCAGTTCTTTTAATCAGACACTGACGCAACAGCTCTTTCACAGTTTGATAACAATATGCTTTTGACCTTTTTTTTTGTTTTGTTTGCATGCAATTTGATGACCCATCACCAAAAGGCTCAAGATGGCCTCTAATGTAATTAACCGGTCTAGTCAATGTTGATATGGATTTCTCCTCCCTATATGAGCATCTCTCAGCCTTGAAGAAAAATCAAAGTATTGATATGTTCCAAGAGGTTGGAGTGTTTTGCAAAGTGGCTTCTTTTATGTGTTCCCTTGTTCATTTTTCTCAGGTAAACAGATTTAAAAAGAAGGACAGAGCAAAAAAAAAAAGAAAAGAAAAGCTCCATGTAATCAACAGACCGTGTGCGCTTATGCCTCTTCAAACACTGCCTTTCATTAAAAAAGGATTATGAAAATTCATATAAATGAATAAGCTTTATTTGCCAAGCGTTTGATCAGTGAAAGGCCAGTGTCTTGCACTTAGAACAAAAGACATGTCTGGAATATTTGGTGTTTTGTTATGAAGATCGTGGCTCCGCTCTTGTAAATTGTATGTTAATGTCTTTAACTGAGGCGGGGAATTCTTGCTTTAATATGCAAATGAGAAATTGAAGAACTCTGGGAAGAGCTTGTGTGTCATGATGAGGGTCATTTCTGTTTGAGCTCTGGAACTTACAATGAATAAGCTTTTGTGTGTGTGTGCACATGTGAATAATGGTTAATGATATCAATGGATAAATATATAGCTGGAATTATCCATGGATATTATTAATGTAATGTCTATTATTCATATCTTTAGTTAGTTTAATGTGGATGTCAACTTAGCCACCGTTTGACTTTTTAAATTGTCATTTTATTTATATGTTTAATGCACATGTATCATTTTATTTTAAATGTTGTAATATTTAACCCAAAGCAAACATGGTTTGCGATGCTATAAAACATCATATAGGCCTAATTTATTCAGTAATATATATATATATATATATATATATATATATATATATATATATATATATATATATATATATATATATATATATAATTTATTTATTTTTATTATTTTTTCATATCCCCAAAAAAGTTGTTTTAATTTAAATTTCTCATCAAAATGGATCAATATTGCTATCACTCTAAAACATGCTGGGTTGTTTTAACTCAATTTTGGGTAAAATATGGACAAACCCAGCCACTGGGTTAATTTTTTATTACATTTTTAACCCAACGTTTGGGTTTGTCCATATTTTACCCAAAATTGGGTTAAAATAACCCAGCATTTTTTGGAGTGTAAGTGTATCAAAGTATTCTGATATAAAAATAATTTATATATTTTTTTATATATATTATTGTTTTTATTTTAATATTACCCCACACACACACACTTCACTCTAAAAATGCTGGGTTGTTTTAACACAATTTTGGGTAAAATATGGACAAACCCAGCCATTGGGTTACATTTTTTATTACATTTTTAACCCAACGTTTGGGTTTGTCCATATTTTACCAAAAATTGGGTTAAAATAACCCAGCATTTTTTAGAGCGTAAGTGTATCAAAGCATTCTGATATAAAAATAATAAAAAAAATATTTATATATTATTGTTTTTATTTTAATATTACCCCACACACACACTTGCACTCTAAAAAATGCTGGGTTGTTTTAACACAATTTTGGGTAAAATATGGCACAAACCCAGCCATTGGGTTACATTTTTAAATTAAATTTTTAACCCAATGGCTGAGTTTGACCATGCATATTTTACCCAAAATTGAGTTAAAACAACCCAGCATTTTTTAGAGTGTGGTTACAATGTGATTTCATTTCTGTTTTTTGCATATGCAATGCTTTTCTAGAAGAGATTTGCCTTTTGTGCATTTAGTAGGAGACCATTCACAGGTCTTGATTTGTCAAATCTCTTTTGTGGCTGTTCTGTATTCACAGTTGTGTTGTTTTTGTCTCTTATGCCTCTTATCCTGGGCTGTCAGGAAGCATTACAATGTGACAGCTCTTTTGTTGTTCTTCTGAGATGGAGGGCAGTGTTTTAAAACAGTTCCGCGGGGGTAGAAAAATAAGTATAATTTTTAGCCAGCGGAGAAGCATCTGAATGTGCCGGTTAAACCCCCATAAAAGTGCTTTAATGGACAAAGGAATTCTATCCCACTCCTCTGGCCAGAAATGTCATTTGTAATGACCTGGGAGCTCCACTTTTTGTTTGGAAAGAGCCATTCAGAGAGATACAGTGCTACCTAAGACCACAAACCTCCCATTGTTATGCAATGACTTTATGTAAAACATCAGAGCCATTGTTCTCCAGGTCTTTTTTTTCTGAAAGTGTGATGCAAATAATTGCAGGGAGAGGGAACATGGGAATTATCAGTGCAACTGGCTTATATTCGTTTTATTGTTGAGGTGTTTTTCTGTGAATATTTTAGTCTTTTATAGTCAGTCAGGGGTTATTAGTTAACTGGTACTAAACCATAAAAACATTTTTACCAGTTTGAATATAATAAACTTTAACTGGAATAAAAAAAGTTGCCAAGGCAACATTCCTCATTTTCATTTAGTTTAACTTGATGTACTAAAACTGAATAAAAAAACACATATTTAAAAATTACTATAACTTTAACTAAAATGAAAATGGAAAATATGAAAATAAAAACTAATTCTTATAATAGTATCTGAATGTATGGAGCCCTGAAAGAGACATGTTGAATGAAAAATATTAGATGAGAGGGGGAACAATTTTTTCAATGCTTTTGCCACCTCCCGCAAAAAGTTTTGCTTGTTCCCCTTGAGAAACTTTACGTTCTCTCGCTAAATGTTGGTGTTCCCCGAGAAACTCTTGTCTCATTTGAACGCAAATGTTTTTGCGGGGAATGCAAAGGTTTTGCGAGCGAACGTAAAGTTTCTCGGAGGAACACCAACATTTTGCGAAAGAACACAACGTTTTCGGGGGAACCCCAACATTTAGCAAGGGAACGCAACGTTTCTCGGGGAAACCCCAACATTTTGCGAAAAAACACAACAATTCTCGGGGAACCCCAACATTTTGCGAAAGAACACAACGATTCTCGGGGGAACCCCAACATTTAGCAAGCGAATGCCAAGTTTCTTGAGGGAAAGCAACACATTTTGTGAGAGACGAGTTTTTCGGGAAACGCACACATTTCGCGTAGAAACAAAGTTTCTCGGGGAACACAAAGTTTCTTGAGGAAAAGCAACACATTTCGTGAGAGAACAAAGTTTCTCGGGGAACACAAAGTTTCTTGAGGAAAAGCAACACATTCTCGTGAGAGAACAAAGTTTCTCGGGGAACACAAAGTTTCTTGAGGAAAAGCAACACATTTCGCGAGAGAACGCACACATTCCGTGAGAACAAAGTTTCTCGGGGGACACAAGGGTTCCTGAGGAAAGCAACACATTTCCGCTGAGAACGCACACATTTCGCGAGAGAACAAGTTTCTCGGGGGAACGCAGCTTTCTCTGAGGAAGACACATTCCGCGAGAGAACGCACACATTTCGTGAGAGAACAAAGTTTCGGGGGAACGCAAAGCTTCTGAGGAAACAACACATTTCGTGAGAACAAAGTTTGGGGAACACGAGTTTCTTGAGGAAAAGCAACACATTTCGTGAGAGAACGGCACACATTTCGCGTGAGAGAACAAAGTCTCTCGGGGAACGCAGAAGTTTCTTGAGGAAAAGCAACACATTCGCGAGAGAACAAAGTTTCTCGGGGGACACAAAGTTTCTGAGGAAAAGCAACACATTTCGCGAGAGAACGCACACATTTCGTGAGGACAAAGTTTCTCGGGGAACACAAGGTTTCTTGAGGAAAAGCAACACATTTCGCGAGAGAACGCACACATTTCGTGAGACAAAGCTTCGGGAACGCAAAGTTTCTTGAGGAAAAGCAACACATTTCGTGAGAGAACAAAGTTTCGGGGAACACAAAAGTTTCTGAGGAAAAGCAACACATTTCGTGAGAGAACAAAGTTTCGGGGAACGCAAAGTTTCTTGAGGAAAAGCAACACATTTCGTGAGAACAAAGTTTCTCGGGGGAACACAAAGTTTCTCTGAGGAAAAGTAACACATTTCGTGAGAGCAAAGTTCTCGGGAACGCAAGTTTCTCGAGGGAAACAACATTTTGTGAGAGAACGCAAAGTTCGGGGAACGCACACATTCGTAGAGAACGAAGTTCTCGGAGGAACGCAAAGTTTCTTGAGGGAAAGCAACACATTTCGTGAGAGAACAAAGTTTCTCGGGGAACACAAAGTTTCTGAGGAAAAGCAACACATTTCGCGAGAGAACAAAGTTTCTCGGGGGAACACAAAGTTTCTTGAGGAAAAGCAACACATTTCGTGAGAGAACAAAGTTTCTCGGGGGAACACAAAAGTTTCTTGAGGAAAAGCAACACATTTCGCGAGAGAACAAAGTTTCTCGGGGGAACACAAAGTTTCTTGAGGAAAAGCAACACATTTTGTGAGAGAACGCAAAGTTTTTCGGGGAACGCACACATTCCGCGAGAGAACGCAAAGTTTCTCGGAGGAACGCAAAGTTTCTTGAGGGAAAGCAAAACATTTCGCTAGAGAGAACAAAGTTTTCTCGGGGGAACACAAAGTTTCTTGAGGAAAAGCAACACATTCCGTGAGAGAAGCAAAGTTTCTCGGGGGAACACAAAGTTTCTTGAGGAGAAGCACCAAAGTTTCTTGAGGGAAAGCAAAACATTTTGCGAGGGAACGCAAAGTTTCTTCAGGGAACGCACACATTTTGTGAGAATGCACACATTTTGCGAGAGAGCGCAAAGTTTCTCCGGGCGAACGAAAAGTTTCTTGAGGGAAAGCAAAACATTTCGCGAGAGAACGCAAAAGCATTGACTTGTTATTATTCCTCCCATCTCTTTCACCCACCATGTCCTTTCACAGGTTTTATCTGAATGACACTAAAATATCAGTCTAAACCCTCCACTCATTAAAATGATTCACTTTGCCTTTGCATCTGTCAGAGTTTAAAACTTGAATTGTGCATAAACATGTATGTTTGGTTGCATGTGCGTTTGCAGTGCGCTTGTTTGCTTCTCTTGTAAATACAATGTGCTTTGTCATTGAGTTTAGCCTCAGACGTGACTTATTTTACTCCAGTCAGCAGATTTTGTTGTGTTGGCAAAGTCAAAAGCTCATAGCACACACACTCCATAAAGAGACAACCTTTGTTTTCACTACCGTTTGGGAAAAAAATGGTTGATGACTCCTCCTCCCACAGCAAAGAAACATCTCATGTGCAGAGATCTCTTTATATCTCAAATTTGATCCTATACACACTATAGAACCGTTCCCTATCATGGGTTCATTTTATGGATTTAGTTTTAATTAAACTTTATGAATTAAGCAGTTTGTGAATGAAATGACTTGTTTAACATGAACGTATTAAGACATATTTTATATAGAACCTTTTTGGCGTAAAGACTTCTTTAAAGTTGAGTCAATAATCCTATAGGGACAGTAATGAGATTAAATGGAAAGCATAACAAGACATTTCTCATGAGAAAACAACCACAGTAAACTCAAACTGCGGACAGATTTGCTAATTCTCAGAGATCCCAATATGAACTTCCATGAGCAAATGTTCTGAATTATGATGTCCATTTTATTTGTGTTCATTTCAGGAGAAACATCTGAGTTGATACTTAAACGAAACGTTTCTGCCTAAGAGGGAGCAACAAAAAAGGTACGGTGAACTGCATCTTTATTTCTTGTAATTGTGACTTTACACCCAATTCGAGCTTCACAATTGCCAATTCGTCCCATGTTATATTTCACAATATTACTTTCAACTTGGTCTCTCAATTCCCAGTGATCTTCCACAGGATACCCTGTGATTTTTCATCACATTTTGGACATCTTTTTGCACATACTGTAAGTAAACGGCTGAACAAAACCTCTCTTAGCCAGAGAGACCATTTGAAATAAACCACCCTCCGGATGAATGCAAATCAGTGGCTCGGTCAAAACACATGTATCTAATATTCAGCAACCCCAAACCATGTTTTGAATAGCATGAAGCACGGTCTGATATGAGGGGGAGGCAGTTTAATGAAACAGTCAACAGGGCGTCTGCTCTTTTCAAGCCATGCGCTTAGAAACAAATTAGCATTAGGCTCTTTTAGAGATTCCAGCACATTTGACAGATGGCCACGAGGAAGGCCAATATTTTCTTTGCCAGGGCATACCTTATCCTAAGAAAACAAACATGAAGGAAATCTGATCTCCACGCATCTCATCCCATTGTCCAACTGTGTTTCTCGCTTACTCCTGGCTGTGTGCGTTTCAAAGACCTCGTTTGCTTTACCTGCCCATTCAAGCTTGCATCTTCAACGGCAGCTGACAGCAAATGCCACGGCTGATATTTCAGGGTGGAAATGTAGCATTAGCCATTATCTCTGAAAGGAAAACAGATAAAAGAAACAGTGCCGCTCCAAAATGATACGCCGAAAGTTTATTAATAGATCTTGTTCGACTAACCAAAACCAGCATTTGCAATTAAGCACTTCCATTAGCAAGTGGCCTTTTATTTGAAAGGCTGTTTGTTGGTCGAACAATATTCCACGTCTTCCCGCTGTTTCTTTCCAAAACGACACAATGCACTGTCTGTTTTATTTCTCATGATTGTGTCTGTTAGTCCATTAACTATTCTTGGAATTTATTCAGTCAACACAAACTTTCTCACATAAATCTAATTTTTTGCACTGGATTAGTATTGAAACTCATTTTGATTTATTTATTTATTTATTTATTTTTTAACTCATAACTTAATCATTTTTCATGACTTTACAAACTATCTGTTTGCACTTGTGGAAGAGGCTTAAATAAGTGTGGTTACTTTTTTTGTGCTGCTAGCATCATTCTACATATAAAGCTGGGAAAAGGAGAGTGTGTTAATGCTATTTTTGCTGTTATGTATAAAACAGCAAAATATATAGCTGTCAAACGATTAATCCATTAAAAAATAAGTTTGTTAATATATGTGGGTGCACTGTGTATAATTATTTTGTATATTCATAAATACACACACACATGCATGTATATTTGATAAAAAAATTATTTAGTATATATATATGTATATTTTTATATATAACATAAATTATATATAAATCTATATACAGTATATATAATGAAAATATTTCTTAAATATATACAAGCATGTGTGTGTGTCTATTTATATATACAAAATAATTTTACACAGTGCACTCACATATATTATGTAAACACAAACTTTTATTTTGGATGTGATTAATTGACAGCCCATATATATAAATAACAGCAAAATTTAAAAAAAAAATATATATATATATATATATATATATAATTTTTCTTATTATTATTTCTCTTTTCTTTTTTTTAATTCACTGATTTTTATATTTTATTTGATCATTTATTGTCATTTATAACTGTTAGTATTTTTATTTAGTATATAATTTTATATTATTATGTTATAGTATATTACGCAATGTTACTAAGCAACTACACACACACACTCTAAAAAATGCGGTGTTGTTTTAACCCTAAATTTGGGTCATATATGGACAAAAAAACTCAGCTATTGGGTTACTTTTTTTATTAAATTTGAAACCCAATGTTTGAGTTTGTCTATATTTTATCTCATATTATATTATATTATATACTTTATCATTAAGCAGTGTTATGCTATATGAAACATATATGACGTAACCAAAAGTGGACCAGAAACCATAATTATTAACTTCCTTGAGGTTCTCATCCCTCCATTTCTCTGACATTGTGTCATTGGTCAGAACATCTCTGTGAACCCGCTGAACTCATGCTAATGAAAACACCTCATCAATACGGCACACGGGAAAGAAGCCGCGAGCAGATGAATTCTGAGTGCATGAATGGACAGATAATAGCCATCAAGAGCAGGGATGTGGAAACTTCCACTGAGCAGTGAAAACACACAGTCAGAGGGATCAGATTACTGTATAGGACTTAAGGAGGGAAATGACATGTGCATTTTTCATCTTTCATGCATATTTTATATACGTGATCAGATTGATTATCCATTTAGGGGACAAATCACAGTGTAGCTCTCTAATTAATTTTCTAGGCATTATCAGTGCTTGCTAAGCCTCATACTTAACACTTGTCTAGTCTATTGAACTTTAGGAAAGCATCAGAGACAAAAATGATACTCTATTGATAGCTATGTAAAAGACGATTTTCATCTGAAAAGAAAAACATTTATATTCCCAGACAGTTTTCCAGACATGCACATTAGCGTACTGTGGTCCTCACGTTTCATTGATATGCACACCGAGGTTGGGTTGCTCCGAGTGGACACTCAGTGGCACTTCCAGATGGAAGAATGATGCTTTGTTTTCATAGGCGGCCTGGAATGTGTCCAGATCTGGGGACATCTGCCCATTAGCATATGAGATCCCACCCACCTGCACTGTGAATGTGTTGGTGGTCTGATGATCTCTTCATGGATGAAAGTTGCCGGGCGTTTTAATGATGTGGCCATTGTGAAGCTTTATCAAAGTGCCTTCTGCTTTAACTCAAGTTCTTTCAAATTCATGAAGAGATGCATTGGTAACTAAGTGCACTAAAAATGAAAAGTTTGGAGTCGGACACACTTGAACACACTCATGAACTTAAAAACGTTTTTGGCTTCGCCCAAAACAAACAAAATAAACGATAGATTTAGTTTTGTAAATAGGAATTTTATGTGTTCATTTTTAAGTATTTTTAAATATGTATATGTATTTTTTTATTTTCATATATATATATATATATATATATATAAAAATGAAATGCTTTATCTAATCAATAAAATTGTGGCAACAGGTTACAAGCAATATTATTAATTAAATTGAAGAAATTTGAATTGAGTAATAGTTAATGACATTAATATTTTAATTAATTCTTTTTTGTACAATTTAATTAATAATATTGCTTGTAATATGTTGCCACAATTTTATTGATTAGATAAAGCATATTCGTTTTTACAGTATATATATATATATATATATATATATATATATATATATATATATATATATATATATATATATATATATTTATATATATATATATATATATATATATATATATATATATTTAAATTTTTTTAAATATATTTTATATAAAATAAATACATTTTATTTTATATAAATTTATTTTTCGTATGAATTTAACTTTTTGGCTTAGGCAAAAAAAAAAACAATTACGATAGATTTAGTTGTGTAAATAGCAATTTTATTGATTAAGTATTTCATTGTGTTAAGTATGTATATATATATTTATTATTATTTTATTATTATATATATATATATATATATATATATATATATATATATATATATATATATATATATATATATATATTGGGTAGACATGTGACCTCCTTCAATACAGGCCTTCCGTAATAATAGTGTTACTTTTTTATAGTACAGTATCACAGTGTCCTCTGTTTTATTTTATTATTATTTTTAATTTAATTAAAATATTTTATTTTATTTGTGTCCAGCATGCATGTGAATTCCTTCAATACATCCAAAATAGCACCTTGTTCAGTTGGTTTGGGAGAATGGAAGTGTTTTGACACTCGTTCCTCGTCACTTTTTTTTTCTTTCTTTTTTTTTTATGTGTGTTTGTAAATTATGCAGTTGCTTGAAGAACACACGACCTGTCGAAAGTCATTTGAGCTTCTCTTGACCAATTCCACCTGTCTAAAACATTCATAGGGTTCCTTCCTTCCTTCCTCTGTGTGAAAACAATCCTTCAAATGCTCGTATGTAAATACCACACCGATTCTTAGTAATGGATAAGATGCATATGCAAGACACACAAGACACACACTCAAGCCCAGGGCCAGATATCATCTATTAAAAAGGCCCTGGTGTAACCCAACACCAATGTAGGAATGCATTCAATCACTCCTATTGTGTTTGGTTACATACAGTTCTCTTTTGTCTGATAAGTGCACCCTGGCCGGAGAGATAACAGCACTGGCCTGAAAAGCTCAAATGAGACACTGGGTGTCAACACCTCGGCCAACAGGATTCCTGGACAGATTAATCTTCCGGGTTCAGGGTCTATGTAGGTGGTAATAGTCTGGAAGTCACGATCTGGGAATATATTTAGGTTCGGAACTTTCTTAAGTTAATGTTTGACCGTTTCATTGCTCAGGCATAATGAAATCGAGTGTGACACCTAATGAGGTGTCAGATACTGAAAATACTTGGAGAACAAACTGGACAATGGTTAGTGGATCAGTGTTATATATTAAAGAAATATTACTATTAAATTATTAAATCTGTGGTTGCCATTAGCATCTATGCCGTAAAATACGGTGTGTTAACTGCTTTTTGAAATTAACAGCTGAATACCGTATTGTCAGTTACAGTATAAAACTTTAATTTAACAGATATATGCTCTAACGCAAATACAGTAACACACCGTTTAGTTACGGTATGATGCTGGCAACTGCAGCTGCCAGTAGTCTACCGTTCTTTTTTTCCCAGGATTATTTTTTTACAGCGATCTTCCATTTAAAGATAAATCCACCGCAATCCTTGTGTGCTTGTATCTGTCTTTCACTCTGTAAATCTCACTTAGAAACGTCAGCCGACACATCTGAACACGCTTCCTCTGTGAGTAAAGCCAATTAGCAACTCTGGGCCTCAAGCCTCCCACTTCGGGGAATAAGTGAGTGCCGTTTGTAAGCATGGCCTGACAGGTTTATTCTAATGTCACCGTTTAACATTCAGACTTCACAGCTTCTGTTCTTTTCCACGACTCTCTCATGCCTGGACTGTTGGACAGGATGTACTGAGCACTATAAACCGAATCTAAACGGCCAGTCAAAGGGTCAGCATCTGAGTAGCTGACATCAATTTTATGCTTGAGTTGCTGTGGAGTTGGGATATGAAACCTCCAGGCATTGTGAAGAACAGCTTAAGATAAAAGGAGCGAAGCGGAAGTCCCTGAAGATTTGTCTATCTGTCTTTTTCTTTTCAAAGCGGGGCCTCTTTAAAGTTTTAAATTACAGAAGACTTAAGTCAGCTTCAATTATTATTCTGTATTATATTCAATTATATATTTAAATATACTAAATATATATGATTATTATATAAATAATTATAAATAATTATATTTTTAAAACATATATATATATGTATATATATATATATATATATATATATATATATATATATATATATATATAGTTTTTTGAGGCAGCGGCTAGATTCTATTTACAGTAAAAATAGTAGTTTAAATGCAGATACTGTTACTGTTATAGTACATATACTATTTGTGCATTAAACTGTATGCAACAATAACATTAAATGTACATTAAATAACATAAAATGATTAGTAAAATTATCAAATGGTTTGCCGCCTTATTCACTTTAAAAAAAATTGCCTGCCTTTAATTTCTGTAAGTAGCATATATACATATATATATATATATATATATATATATATATACACACACACACACACACATACACACATGCATGTATATTTAGAAAAAAAATACTATTTATGTATAAAATATTCATATTTATATATATATATATAATATAAATTATATATAAATCTATATACAGATATACATGAAAATATTTCTTAAATATTTACAAGCATGTGGTGTATTTATATATATAAATAATTATACACAGTGCAATCCCAACATATATTATGTAAACACAAACTTTATTTTGGATGTGATTCATTCGTCGATGAATCGTCCGGACTCAGCCCTAGTAAAAACATATGTTATCATAACTTACTGATTTTATATATATATATATATATATATATTTTTTTTTCTTTTTCTCAGCATTGGAACAATAAAGTCCTCAAGATAAAACAAATAAACACCTAACCCGTACCCGATTTATAACACGTTAAGACAAATTGATTTCCACTTTTCGAATATTTTCTTCATTTTCAATACAGAGTCTTTCCATAATTTTGTATGGCCCAATCAGACATCAGTGTGGGGGCGGAGTTTGTGTGAGTAGCCTCTGCCAACAAGGCGGGCTATTAGCACTGATGTTACAATAGCAATATGTATGTAAACTAAAAGAAGCACCTG
>JAQIUQ010006635.1:0-100375 GCA_030378365.1 Hybognathus amarus
TAATTAGTTACTAGTACTTATTCATTAGATGCTAGTACCTATTAAATAGATACTAGTACTTATTCATTAGACACTAGTACTTATTTCAATGGTGACTAGTAACTATTCTTTTGTTACTAGTCACATTTTTTCCAGTGACTTCTATGGTGATCTGTCATTCAGATATCAACTATTCAGTTCTGACTAGTATGTTAGTATGTATTCCAATTGTGGAATACATACTAGTATGTATTCCAAAGCAGGGGTTACGTTTTTGCACGTCGTGCAGAATAACCCTAAAGGCACCAAGGTGGCGGTGCCACCGGCTTTATATATATATATATATATATATATATATATATATATATAAGCCGTGGCACCGCCACCTTAGTGCTAGTTATCTGCACGACAGAGCAATGAAGGCCAAAGCCGGCGGTACCGCCATCCCGGTGCCTTTAGGCACCGGGGTTGCGTGCCACCGGCTTGGGCCCGCAATCGCTGCTCGCAGCTATATTTATTATTTATTTTTTTTTTTTCTTCTTTTTCTAGTGACTATTCGGGCACTTTTGGGGCCCTTAACATGCTCGAAAACTCTTGAAACTTTGCACACGTAAGTATAATGTAAATACACGGCAGATGAAGACCTATGAATGGATTCTTGATATCTTTGAAACTGTTGCCGTGGCGACGCATCAAACTTTACCATTCTTTTAGGATGCATTCTTTTAGGGATTTGAACATTTGTCCATAAATCAAACACACGTGCATGGATTAATATGAAACTCGGTACACTCATACAATCACATCAGGCCAAACAACTTTCGTGCTCTAAGTTTTACGACAGTTCGAACGGAAGTCGGGAATTATGTTTTTTTTTTTTAAATAAATGTCCTAGAAAAACATCAAATTACAACCCATGCTGTTACCAATCACCACCAAACTCGGTGTGCATGAAGTCAAGACATTGAGGATGCTAAATTCCGGACGGATTTGTGATATCTCGAACGGTTTGGCCGTGGCGGATTTTTTTGACTAAAAAAGGACACATAAAGTGTGTTATAACTTGGTTAGTTTTACTGACAGTTACAAAACTTGCCGTGTATATTGTTCTATTCAAGCCAAACAACTTTCTAATTAACAATAATAAGCTCAAACCCACAGAAAGTCAGATATTGTAGTTTGAATATGATCATGCTCTTTCTGAGCCTGAGTCTTTCTTGAGTCTCTTGACACACAGTGTGTGTGTGTGTGTGTGTGTGTGTGTGTGTGTGTGTAGGGGGAGGGGGCTTAATCATTTCACTGTGTGTCTGGCCTGCTAAAGTAAATACATTTCTTAAGCCTGGTATTTTTTAAATAAGTTTTTATTTTTATTTTTTTATAAGTAAAGGCATATAACCTGTTTAATTGTAGTGCATTGACAATAGTTTTATATAATTAGTGTATTAATTAAATTAACTTGGTCCATAAATCAAAAAGGAAGTGTGTTAAAACTTCTGCATACATTAACTGATCTTGATGAAACTTCAGCAGTGTGTTCGTTGTAAGAGGCCGATCACATGGATGTGACTATTGTGAGTCAAATATATAGCGCCACCAACTGGCAGCAGAAAGTGTTTCACTTTCAAAATGCTTTGAAATCACACTCTTACTTTTACCCGATTTGCTTCAAACTTCATCTGTATAATGTAAACACACGCCAGATGAAGAGCTGTGAAACCATTATTCAATATCTAAGATAATGTTGCCATAGCAACGCATCAAACTTTAACATTCCTTTTTTTTATGATTTTGAGTCTCTTAGCGGCTTTTGGGGCCCTTAATGGGTTTGAAAACTCTTGAAACTTTGCACACAGGTCAGATCCCACAGCCATCAGAGCCGGGAAGATGGTACCCGGGTGTGGCAAGGGGGCTGAGCAGCGCCCCTGGAACGGGGTTCCAAAAACTTGGTCCATAAATCAAACACGCTTGCATGTAATAATATGAAACTCAGTACACATGTTGATCTCATCGTTTCATATATTCATATATTCTCCTCAAGCCGGACAGCTTTCTAATTTACACTCATGAGCTAGGACCCACAGAAAGTCAGATATTTTGGTTTGAAAATGTTGAGTGTCTCTCTGAGCCTACACTTCTGTATGGCAAGCCCTTTTAACATTTAAAAGCTAAGTTTGACTATTCGTAATTAACATTGTAGATATCAGACAACGTCTTTCTAGTCGTAATTACATTTTGGATAGTTTGTATTATCATTTAAGATATCTGTAACGTAATTGTGACTAGTCGAAACGACAGATAGAGTATGGCAAACCGTTTTAACATTTAATCATTTTAACCTACTAGTCTCTATTTTCATGCTACTAGTACTTATTTTTTAGATACTAGTATCTATTCCATTAAGTACTAGTACTTATTCATTAGCTACTAGTGCTTATTCTTTAGATACTAGTGCCTTTTCTTTAGATACTAGTGTTTATTCTTTAGGTACTCAGTACCTTTTTAAAGATACTAGTACTTATTCATTAGACACTAGTCCTTATTTATTAGATACTAGTACTTATTCATTAGATGCTAGTCCTTATTCATTACATACCAATGCTTATTAATTAGTTACTAGTACTTATTCATTAGATGCTAGTACCTATTAAATAGATACTAGTACTTATTCATTAGACACTAGTACTTATTTCAATGGTGACTAGTAACTATTCTTTTGTTACTAGTCACATTTTTTCCATTGACTTCTATGGTGATCTGTCATTCAGATATCAACTATTCAGTTCTGACTAGTATGTTAGTATGTATTCCAATTGGGGAATACATACTAGTATGTATTCCAAAGCAGGGGTTACGTTTTTGCACGTCGTGCAGAATAACCCTAAAGGCACCAAGGTGGCGGTGCCACCGGCTTTATATATATATATATATATATATATATATATATATATGCATATATATATATATATATATATATATATATATATATATATATACAGACATGCAGATGTCAAATATAGCTGCGAGCAGTGATGAGGGCCAAAGCCGGCGGGTACCCGGCCATCCCGGTGGTTGCGGTGCCACCGGCTTGGGCCCGGCAATCGCTGCTCGCAGCTATATTTGTATGATATATATATATATATGTGTGTATATATATATATATATATATATATATATATATATACATATATATATATATATATATATATATATTTCTTCTTCTTCCGACTGGGCGTCTATGGCAGCCCATAGACCGGTTTGCGGGAAAGTTGTTTTGGTTTGACATTCTGATAGAGGACAGTCCCAACATTAAATACACCAATTTTGGTGTCTCTAACTCATTCCCTCTAGCGCCACCACCTGTCCAAAGTTTCACTTTTATTATGCTAATAACTTTTGAACCGTAAGGCCTATCAACAAAATTCTTTTTTCCTCTTGTTCCTGAGCTCATGCCGATTCGATCGCACCCTATGACGTCATTTTCCGTTATGCAAATTTTCCCGCCATTTTGAATTTTCCAAAAAACCTACTTTTGCGAACTCGTCCTAGGCGGTTTGTCTGATTTGCACCAATATTGCACCAGATCATCTTCAGGCAGTGCTGACAAAAAGTTATGGAATTCAAGTTGATTCGTCAAATCGTTTTCGATAAACGCACAAACAAATTTTACGTAGCGCTTGCGAAAACAGACGTAAGGCTGTATCTCCGAAACGCTTAATCGTATTCAGACCAAACTTGGTACATGTCATCACAAGCATGACCTGAGAATGCATGCTGCGTTTCAGGCGCAGCGCCACCTACGTGGTCCGGAGATATGAAAAATTGCTATTTTTGCTCATAACTTCTGAACGGTTTGTCCAAAAATCATAAACTTGGTCTTGTTAGATTCAGGGCGTCATGCCGAGTCGACTGATATCCAATTTTCCTAGATCAGCCATTTTGGCTGTCGGCCATTTTGAATTATGTGCTAAAATGCTTTATTTTTTGAACACATGAACGAATTGTTACGAAACTCGGTATGGGTCATCAGTACGATGCCCTGAAGGAGCCTGAGAAGTTTTCGAAACAGCGCCACCTAGTGGTGACATTTTTTTTTCAAACGCTTATAACTTTGGGTGTGGTACACTTATTTTCACCTGAGTCCTATTTTTCAGTTCCTGAATCGTTGCCAAGTCCAACGATACCAAACATGCTGGGTTTCGTCTTACGGTTGGTGTAGTGTAGCGATTTAGCCACGAAAAACACTTGGCGATATCTTCGAAACCGCTGTTCCGATCGAGACGAAACCACCGCCAGAAACACGGAATCATAGCTCGTTAACTATATGTTAATGCCCAAATGCGAAAATATTGATAGTAAGGGGTAGTAATATTCAAACAAAGTCGTGTGTCGGTCATTTTTTTTGTGTTTTTTCATATAAATGTTTATAACTCTGATGCAAATTGAGATATTTTCACCAAAATTGACACACATATGTATGGGCTCACTCTGAGGACACACAAAAAAAATTGTGGGACTGAGCCTCTTGGTGGCGCTATAATAGAGCAAAACGTGAAATTCCCATTGACTTCAATACAGTTTTGTGAAATAAAATGCTATACTAAACAAATGCTTTGGTCTAACATTACGAAACTCAGTTTGTGCCATAAGCAGCATGCCCTGAAGGTATTCAAACGATTTTGAGACAGCGCCACCTGTTGGTCAAAGGTTATAATTAATTTCCGAAAATGCTAATAACTTTTGAATAAACTTGCCTATTGCAATGAAACTGATCTTAATGGATTCCTTGGGTTATGCAGAAAACATAGATATGAGGTTTGCCATAATCAGCCAAACTTCCTGTCCACCATCTTTAGTTCTTTAAAAAACCTTCTTTTTCGAACTCCTCCTAGACCGTTTGTCCGATTTTCACGAAAATCGAATCGTATCATCTCCAGACTGTGTCGACTAAAAGTTATGGATTGCGTGATGATAGACAAAACCGTTTTCATATACCACTGCATCAAATTTGAGACAGGCTGCCAAAATGACTATTTGGGCTTTATCTCTGCAATGCCTTCACATTTTGGCACCAAACTTTGTATGTGTCATTGTCATCTCACTCTGAACACAACATATCGATTTCATAACTGCGCCACCTATTGTTAGAAAGTGATAAACCATTGAATCCTTTTTAAGTTACTGTATTTGTAATTTAAGCCATTTTGCCTAAATTCTTCTTTAAATATCTTCAATTGCTTCTTGCTGCAGTTGGTCTGACACATGTTGGCTTGTCTTGTTGTCGTCTTTGCGCTTGGCCCCGGTATGGCTGCTTGCAGATATATTTAGGGGCCAAGCACCGAAGGCTGCGAGGCACCTATTGTATCTGTTCCGGTTCTTATTATTATTATTAGGGGCCAAGCACCGAAGGTGCGGAGGCACCTATTGTATCTGTTCCGGTTCTTATTATTATTATTATTATTATTATTATTCCGACTGGGCGTCTATGGCAGCCCCTAGACCGGTTTGCGGGAAATGAAATTTGGTTTGACATTCTGATAGAGGACAGTCCCAACATTAAATACACCAATTTTGGTGTCTCTAACTCATTCCCTCTAGCGCCACCAACTGTCCAAAGTTTCACTTTTATTATGCTAATAACTTTTGAACCGTAAGGCCTATCAACAAAATTCTTTTTTCCTCTTGTTCCTGAGCTCATGCCGATTCGATTGCACCCTATGTACGTCATTTTCCGTCATGCAAATTTTTCCGCCATTTTGAATTTTCCAAAAAACCTACTTTTGCGAACTCGTCCTAGGCGGTTTGTCCGATTTGCACCAAAATCGCACCAGATCATCTCCAGGCAGTGCTGACAAAAAGTTATGGAATTCAAGTTGATTCGTCGAATCGTTTTCGATAAACGCACAAACAAATTTTACGTAGCGCTTGCGAAAACAGACGTAAGGCTGTATCTCCGTAACGCTTAATCGTATTCAGACCAAACTTGGTACGTGTCATCACAAGCATGACCTGAGGCTACATGCTGCGTTTCGGCGCAGCGCCACCTACTGGTCCGGAGATATGAAAAATGGCTATTTTTGCTAATAACTTCTGATTGGTTTGTCCAAAAATCATAAATGTGGTCTTGTTAGATTCAGAGCGTCATGCCGAGTCGACTGATATCCAATTTTCCCAGATCGGCCATTTTGGCTGTCGGCCATTTTGAATTATGTGCTAAAATGCTGTATTTTTTGAACGCATGAACGAATTGTTACGAAACTCGGTATGGGTCATCAGTATCGATGCCCTGAAGGAGCCTGAGAAGTTTCGAAACAGCGCCACCTAGTGGTCAAAAGTTATATAAAAAATTCCAAAAAGGCTAATAACTTTTGAATAAATCTGCCTATTGACATGCCACTTGTCTTTATAGAGTCCTTGGGTAAAGCCAAAAACATAGATACCAAGTTTTTCTTATTTGGCCGAACTTCCTGTCCACCATCTTGATTTTCATTCAAAAGCTACTTTTGCGAACTCGTCCTAGGCGGTTTGTCCGATTTGCACCAAAATCGCACCAGATGATCTCCAGGCAGTGCTGACAAAAAGTTATGGAATTCAAGTTGATTCGTCGAAATCGTTTTCGATAAACGCACAAACAAATTTTACGTAACGCTTGCGAAAACAGACGTAAGGCTGTATCTCCGCAACGCTTAATCGTATTCAGACCAAACTTGGTACATGTCATCACAAGCATGACCTGAGGCTATGTGCTGCGTTTCGGCGCAGCGCCACCTAGTGGTCCGGAGATATGAAAAATGGCTATTTTTGCTCATAACTTCTGAACAGTTTGTCCAAAAATCATAAAAGTGGTCTCGTTAGATTCAGGGCGTCATGACGAGTCGACGGATGTCCAATTTTCCCAGATCGGCCATTTTGACTGTCGGCCATTTTGAATTACGAGCTAAAATGCTGTATTTTTTTAAAGCATTAACGAATTGTTGCGACACTCGGTATGGGTCATCAGTACGATGCCCTGAAGGAGCCTGAGAAGTTTCGAAACAGCGCCACCTAGTGGTCAAAAGTTATATAAAAAATTCCAAAAAGGCTAATAACTTTTGAATAAATCTGCCTATTGAAATGCCACTTGTCTTAATAGATTCCTTGGGTCAAGCACGAAAACATAGATACCAAGTTTTTCTTATTTGGCCGAACTTCCTGTCCACCATCTTGATTTTCATTCAAAAGCTACTTTTCGAACTCCTCCTAGACCGTTTGTCCGAATTTTCACCAAAATCAAATCGTATCATCTCCAGACAGTGCCGACTAAAAGTTATGGATTTCGATGTCGATAGACAAAACCGTTTTAATGTAGCACAGCAGCAAATTTGAGGTAGGATGCCAAAAGGACTATTCAGTCTTTATCTCTGCAATGCCTTGACATTTTGACATCAAACTTTGTATGTGTCATTGTCACCTCACTCTGACCACATCACATCAATTTCGTAAGTGCGCCACCTATTTGTCGAAAGTGATAAACCATTAAATTCTCTTAAAAGTTACTGTATATATGATTTTTTAGCCATTTATCCAAAGTTCTCTTAAAATGTCTTTAATTGCTCATTGCTGCAGTTGGTCTGCCACTTCCACACATGATGGCATCTGTTGCCGCTTCTTGCGCTTGGCCCCGGTAATGGCTGCTTGCAGCTATATTTATTATTATTATTATTATTATTATTATTTTGTGTAGGACACAGGCATATTTAGATGTCGTAATTCCATGATTTGTTGCTGTGTTATGTTCCGCATGATGGCCCTGTCATCTAACAACCAATCAACGTGACCTGAAATATAGCACGTTAATTTTAAATTCATTCAGGTTCAGGTACCAAACAAACATACAATCTTGATTGAGCCTAATGTAAAGCAGACAGTAGATTTATAATATATATATATATATATATATATATATATATATATATATATATATATATATATATATATATATATATATATATATATATATATATATATATATAAAGATATATATTACAAAAATATGAAAATATGCCTATATATAACCCATATTTCGTAAAACTAAGAGATAGAACAGTGTTACAGTAAAACTGAACATTGTGTTTTTGTAAAATAAATTCAAATAATACAAACCCCGAAATGGCACTAATTTTAAAATTAAACTAAAATGCTGACGGCTGCACAAGCATTCATAACTGTGCGTGCCACCAGCGAAGAACCAGTGAACGTTCATCATCATACTTGATGGGAATTTATTTAAAATGCTCACTCGACTCCACACCATTACTTGTCTTGTGCAGACATCCGTATTTTGACTGTCGGTTTTAAGTGAGCGATTTAAAAGCTCCCAGTCCCAGCGAAGTCACACGTTTATTAACCGATGGAAATATACACAATAGGCCTACCTGATAATGAACACAAGAGGGCTTACCTGTTAATGAACACAAGAGGGCAGTATAGCACTACGTATGACTCAGATTTTTTTTTCATTTTCTGAATTTTACAACCATTCTGGCTGTTTTTGAACGTAAACATAATTCTTAAATGGGAAAAAGGGGAAAAAATGGTTTAGTTATGATATTTGTATAATTTCATTTAGAAACAAAAGATGTATAATTACATTTTTAGAAGATATGAGGCTTTTAGTGCTTACTTTTTTGACAATTTACTTTAATCCTTTGCCATAGTTGCACATGGCTACTGGCTAATAAATGTGATGTGTCTGTCGAGTTTTATGCAATTTCAAGCATGCTAAGAGTTTCAAAAGCATCCTAAAAGAATGGTAAAGTTTGATGCGTTGCCACGGCAACAGTTTCAAAGATATCAAGAATCCATTCACAGGTCTTCATCTGCCGTGAATTTACATTATACAGATGAAGTTTGAAGCAAATCGGTTAAATAAAAGAGTGTGATTTCAAAGCATTTTGAAAGTGACACACTTCCTGCTGCCAGTTGGTGGCGCTATAACTTTGACTCACAATAGTCATATCCATGTGATCGGCCTCTTACAACGAACAAACTGCTGAAGTTTCATCAAGATCAGTTAATGTATGCTGAAGTTATAACACACTTCCTGTTTCACGTTTCTCGCCATAATTTCGTTTCCTCGCCACGGCCAAAGCGTTCGAGATATCAAAAATCCCCTCGCAAACTTTCATCCTCAATGTCTTGACTTCATGCTGACCGAGTTTCGTGCCGTGTGTTTGAATTCTCTAGGAGGAGTATTTAAAAGTTCATTGTGTGTGTTTTACAAACAACCCTAAATAGCCGACTTCCTGTTGGGCTGGGGTAAAAAGTAAGAAGCGTGAGGTATAGATGAAATGATGCTATCGACATGTGTACCGAGTTTCATATTATTACATGCAAGTGTGTTTGAGTTATGGACCAAGTGTTCTGACCCCGTTCCAGGGGGCGCTGACGAGCCGCCCTGCCACGCCCGGGTACCAGCTTCAGCCCGGCTCTGATGGCCGCGGGTTCTGACCCGTGTGCAAAGTTTCAAGAGTTTTCGAGCATGTTAAGGGCCCCAAAAGTGCCCGAATAGTCGCTAGAAAAATAAAAAAAATTAAATAAAAAATAATCGGATGGAAAACAATAGGGATCTGCGCCCTTTCAGGGCTTGGGCCCTAATAATAAATATAGCTGCGAGCAGCGATTGCGGGCCCAAGCTGGTGGCACCGCAACCCCGGTGCCTAAAGGCACCGGGATGGCGGTACCGCCGGCTTTGGCCCTCCATCGCTGCTCGCAGCTATATTATATATATATATATATATATATATATATATATATATATATATATATATATATAAAGCCGATGGCACCGCCACCTTGGTGCCTTTAGGGTTATTCTGCACGACGTGCAAAAGCGTAACCCCTGCTTTGGAATACATACTAGTATGTATTCCACAATTGGAATACATACTAACATACTAGTCAGAACTGAATAGTTGATATCTGAATGACAGATCACCATAGAAGTCAATGGAAAAAATGTGACTAGTAACAAAAGAATAGTTACTAGTCACCATTGAAATAAGTACTAGTGTCTAATGAATAAGTACTAGTATCTATTTAATAGGTACTAGCATCTAATGAATAAGTACTAGTAACTAATTAATAAGCATTGGTATGTAATGAATAAGGACTAGCATCTAATGAATAAGTACTAGTATCTAATAAATAAGGACTAGTGTCTAATGAATAAGTACTAGTATCTTTAAAAAGGTACTAGTACCTAAAAGAATAAACACTAGTATCTAAAGAAAAGGCACTAGTATCTAAAGAATAAGCACTAGTAGCTAATGAATAAGTACTAGTACTTAATGGAATAGATACTAGTATCTAAAAAATAAGTACTAGTAGCATGAAAATAGAGACTAGTAGGTTACAATGATTAAATGTTAAAACGGCTTGCCATACTCTATCTGTCGTTTCGACTAGTCACAATTACGTTACAGATATCTTAAATGATAATACAAACTATCCAAAATGTAATTACGACTAGAAAGACGTTATTGATATCTACAATGTTAATTACGAATAGTCAAACTTAGCTTTTAAATGTTAAAAGGGCTTGCCATACAGAAGTGTAGGCTCAGAGAGACACTCAACATTTTCAAACCAAAATATCTGACTTTCTGTGGGTCCTAGCTCATGAGTGTAAATTAGAAAGTTGTCCGGCTTGAGGAGAATATATGAATATATGAAACGATGAGATCAACATGTGTACTGAGTTTCATATTATTACATGCAAGCGTGTTTGATTTATGGACCAAGTTTTTGGACCCCGTTCCAGGGGGCGCTGTCTAGCCCCCTTGCCACACCCGGGTACCATCTTCAGCCCGGCTCTGATGGCTGTGGGATCTGACCTGTGTGCAAAGTTTCAAGAGTTTTCAAACCCATTAAGGGCCCCAAAAGCCGCTAAGAGACTCAAAATCATCAAAAAAAAAGGAATGTTAAAGTTTGATGCGTTGCTATGGCAACATTCTTAGATATTGAATAATGCTTTCACAGCTCTTCATCTGGCGTGTGTTTACATTATACAGATGAAGTTTGAAGCAAATCAGGTAAAAGTAAGAGTGTGATTTCAAAGCATTTTGAAAGTGAAACACTTTCTGCTGCCAGTTGGTGGCGCTATATATTTGACTCACAATAGTCACATCCATGTGATCGGCCTCTTACAACGAACACACTGCTGAAGTTTCATCAAGATCAGTTGATGTATGCAGAAGTTTTAACACACTTCCTTTTTGATTTATTTACTTACTTTTTTGATTTATGGACCAAGTTAATTTAATTAATACACTAATTATATAAAACTATTGTCAATGCACTACAATTAAACAGGTTATATGCCTTTACTTATAAAAAAATAAAAATAAAAACTTATTTAAAAAATACCAGGCTTAAGAAATGTATTTACTTTAGCAGGCCAGACACACAGTGAAATGATTAAGCCCCCTCCCCCTACACACACACACACACACACACACAGGCAAAGACAGGCCTAGGCTCAGAAAGAGCATGATCATATTCAAACTACAATATCTGACTTTCTGTGGGTTTGAGCTTATTATTGTTAATTAGAAAGTTGTTTGGCTTGAATAGAACAATATACACGGCAAGTTTTGTAATTGTCAGTAAAACTAACCAAGTTATACCCGTGTGCAAAGTTTCAAGAGTTTTCGAGCATGTTAAGGGCCCCAAAAGTGCCCGAATAGTCGCTAGAAAAAAATAAATAAAAAAAAAAATAATCGGAAGGAAAACAATAGGGCTCTGCGCCCTTTCAGGGCTTGGGCCCTAAAAATAATCGGAAGGAAAACAATAGGGCTCTGCGCCTTTCAGGGCTTGGGCCCTAATAATCCTAAGGAAAACAATAGGGCCTTCGCCCCTTCAGGGCTTGGGCCCTAATAAATAATCCTAAGGAAAACAATAGGGCCTTCGCCCTTTCAGGGCTTGGGCCCTAATAATCGGAAGGAAAACAATAGGGCTCTGCGCCCTTTCAGGGCTTGGGCCCTGAATAAAATAATCGGAAGGAAAACAATAGGGCTCTGCACCCTTTCAGGGCTTGGGCCCTAATAACTAGAATGTACATTTCCAGAAGAAAATGTGAAGTGGTGCTTGCAGTGGCAAGACTCACCACCCGGTTGCTAGGGTGGTGTATAATCAGAGCTATATGATTATAATCAGAGCATGTGCATGTCAGTGATTTATTTATATTAGGTTATTACAGCATTAAAGAGCACAGACCTATGCAATGGAGGTGCATGTGAAACGCCTTGTAAGAAATACTTTCCTTTTCAGGAAAAGTATCGGAAAAGTATCGAAATCGCAATACTTGACTAGGTATCGGTATCGAAACAATAATTTTGGTATCGTGACAACACTAATCTCTATACGATGTTTTGATGCAGAGATATAGGTCTTGAAAAATGGTTGCTAGGGTACTGTGTTTAGTTGCTAGGGCGTGGCTTGGCAGCTGCCAATCATGAAACTCCAAAGGCTGCTCGTCAGTATGAATTATATAAACCAACTCCCATGCCTCTATGACATTCAGAATGGAAAATATCCCTCTTTGGATTTTGGTTGCTAAGATGCTTGACAATGGTTGCTAGGGCATTGCCAGTAAGTGTTGAGGTGATTCAGGATTGGCTGTTTGCTGGCCCAAGTCAAAAGAGCCCACCCTCATGTTTCTATGACACTTATATCCTGAGATATCCCTTTGATCTCTTTTAATGGAAGTCTATGGAACTTGTTGCTAAGGTGCTCTAAATCTTTGCTAGGCCGTGGCTTGATAGCTTCACAATGCTCCTGAGAGACTGATTGGCCGTCTGAGTAAAATGAGCCCGCCCCCTTGTCCCTATGACACTGTGATCGAGAGCTATGTTCAATACAAAATCCCTATGCAATTTACCATAGTAGGAAAACACATGCATTTGATGGGACGTCCTTCACCATAGTAAGTCAATGGGGAAACTTTGGGCAGCTCCTGCCCCCAGGGTTGCAACTTTTACCCCATTGTGAGGTATGTTCTTACAGAGCCTGCCAGCCTCTTCAAAGGTGGCAAATAACACGTTTGTCCGAAATCCTTGTTCGGAGCTCAAAGTTTGTCTCAATGTTAAGTCTATGGGATTTTTTGGAAATTTGTTCACCCCTGGGGCGAACACCGTACCCCGATCTCTTATAAAACTCATAGGACACTTCTCCTCAATAGGCTGCACGATTTGACGCCTCATTCATGGGTCTGTGACAAAAGCTGTGGATGGAGGAGTGCGCCAAACTTTTTCCTGAAATAGTAAATTACTATACTAGAAAATTTTCATAACATAGTGTTCAATGGGGAAAATTTGGTCAGCTCCTGCCCCCCAGGGGTGCAACTTTTACCCCATTGTGAGGTATGTTCTTACAGAGCCTGTCAGCCTCTTCAAATGTGGTAAATCGCAGGCTTCTGTGAAATCCTCGCTCAGAGCTATGAATCGTCAAAGTTTGTCGCAATGTTAAGTCTATGGGATTTTTCGGCCGATTTTCGCCGCTGGGGCGAACAGCGTACCCCCAATCGCTTAGAAAAGTCATAGCACACCATTCCCGAATAATCCGCACGATTTGATGCCTCATTCATGGGTCTGTGACAAAAGCTGTGGATGGAGGAGTGCGCCAAACTTTTTCCTGAAATAGTAAAATACTATAGAGCTGGTAAGTCCCGCCCCTTCAGCTAACCCCGCTGGACCTCTAGGTTGAAAAACCGTCAGTGCAAGTGAATGAGAGAAAATAATTATTTTCTAATCCCGTTTGAATTTTGCAATGAATGTAACATATGTTGTCTGTGAATTTTTTATATAATGTTTCGTGTAAAGAATGCTACAATTTAGCTTGTAGAATTTTTCATACGGTTAGACTTTGTGTGAGAGCACTTTGTGGACTACAACTCTCGACGTGTTTGATATACATCACCCCCACTAACACACGGATCCCGCTAAACATGCCTGTGACTTTGGTGCACTTCACCGCCTTCTTTCAGGGAGAGGACTAACTCAGTTGAGCGTGGTGAAAACCGTGATATGTGGAGGGAAAATGTGTTAAGCGGCGACGTCACATATGGGACGTGTAGTCTTTCTCGTTATGTCTATTCCACAACTGCTAGCCAAAGAATCATACAATAAACTGTCAAACTTGTTACATGAGAAATTATATAAAAAATTCACAGACAACATATGTTACATTCATGGCACAATTCAAACGGGATCAGAAAATAATTATTTTCTCTCATTCACTTGCATTGACGCTTTTTCAACCTAGAGGTCCACTTGGAGTTTTACGGATGGGCGGGACTTACCAGCTCTATACTGAGAAAATTTTCATAACATAGTGGTCAATGGGGAAAATTTGGTCAGCTCCTGCCCCCAGGGGTGCAACTTTTACCCCATTGTGAGGTATGTTCTTACAGAGCCTGTCAGCCTCTTCAAGTGTGGTAAATCGCAGACTTCTGTGAAATCCTCGCTTGGAGCTATGAATCGTCAAAGTTTGTCGCAATGTTAAGTCTCATGGGATTTTTCGGCCGATTTTTCGCCGCTGGGGCGAACAGCGTACCCCCAATCGCTTAGAAAAGTCATAGCACACCATTCCTGAATAATCCACACGATTTGATGCCTCATTCATGGGTCTGTGACAAAAGCTGCGGGAGAAGTAGCGCGCCAAACTTTTTGGCTGACTTAAAAAACACAATAGTAATAGTGTTGCCTTGCTTTCAGCAAGCACCACTAATAATAACTAGACTGTACATTTCCAGAAGAAAATGTGAAGTGGTGCTTGCAGTGGCAAATCTCACCACCTGGTTGCTAGGGTGTTCTGGGTGGTTGCTAGGCGGTTGCTTGGGTGTTGCTAGGTGGTTGCAAGGGTGTTCTGGGTGGTTGCCAGGGTGTTGCTAGGCAGTTGCTAGGGTGTTCTGGGTGGTTGCTAGGGTGTTGCTAGGGTGTTCTGGATGGTTGCTAGGGTGTCCCTAGGCGGTTGCTAGGGTGTTCTTGGTGGTTGCTATGGTGTTGCTAGGCGGTTGCTAGGGTGTTCTGGGTGGTTGCTAGGGTGTTGCTAGGCGGTTGCCAGGGTTTTCTGGGTCGTTGCTAGGGTGTTGCTAGGTGGTTGCTAGGGTGTTCTGGGTGGTTGCTAGGTGGTTGCTAGGCGGTTGCTAGGTGGTTGCTAAGGTGTTCTGGGTGGTTGCTAGGGTGTTGCTAGGTGGTTGCTAAGGTGTTCTGGGTGGTTGCTAGGGTGTTGCTAAGGTGTTCTGTATTGTTGCTAGGTGGTTGCTAGGGTGTTGCTAGGCGGTTGCTAGGGTGTTCTGGGTGGTTGCTATGGTGTTGCTAGGTGGTTGCTAGGGTATTCTGGGTGGTTGCTAGGGTGTTTTAGGTGGTTGCTATGGTGTTACTAGGTGGTTGGTAGTGTTCACATATGGTTACTATAGAGTTTTTATAATGTTCATGGCATGATTTAGCACTTAGCTAATCAATATTAGCATGTAGCTATTCACTGCTAGCATGTGTAGCATGTAGCAAGTCCTGTTTGCTAGCATGAGTAAAAAGAGCCAACCCCCATCTCTATACGATGTTGTGATGCAGAGATATAGGTCTTGCAAAACGGTTGCTAGGGTACTCTGTTTGGTTGCTAGGGAGTGGCTTGGCAGCTGCCAATCATGAAGCTCCAAAGTCAATGTGAATGTATAAACCAACCCCCATCTCTATACGATGTTTTGATGCAGAGATATAGGTCTTGCAAAATGGTTGCTAGGGTACTGTGTTTAGTTGCTAGGGAGTGGCTTGGCAGCTGCCAATCATGAAACTCCAAAGGCTGCTTGTCAGTATGAATTATATAAACCAACTCCCATGCCTCTATGACATTCAGAATGGAAGATATCCCTCTTTGGATTTTGGTTGCTAAGGTGCTCGACAATGGTTGCTAGGGCGTGGCCAGTAAGTGTTGAGGTGATTCAGGATTGGCTGTTTGCTGCCCCAAGTCAAACGAGCCCACCCTCAAGTTTCTATGACACTTATATCCAGAGATATCTCTTTGATCTATTTCAATGGAAGTCTATGGAACTTGTTGCTAAGGAGCTCTAAATGGTTGCTAGGGTGTGGTTTGATAGCTTCACAATGATCCTGAGAGAGTGATTGGCCGTCTGAGTAAAATGAGCCCTGCCCCTTTGCTCTACGACACTGTGATCCAGAGTTATGTTCAATATAAAGTGGTTTCTATGGCGTAGGGCGGCCCATTTCATGGGCCGCCCTACACCATAGTAAGTCAATGGGGAAAATTTGGGCCGCTCCTGCCCCCCAGGGGTGCAACTTTTACCCCATTGTGTGGTATGTTCTTACAGAGCCTGTCAGCCTCTTCAAATGTGGTAAATCGCAGGTTTCAACGAAATATAAAAGTGGTTTCTCATGGTGTAGGACGGCCCATAAAATGGGCAGTCCTACACCATAGTAAGTCAATGGGGCAACTTTGGGCCGCTCCTGCCCCCCAGGGTGCAACTTTTACCCCATTGTGTGGTATGTTCTTACAGAACCTGTCAGCCTCAAAGAAACACGACAATGTATAAAATGCTCCATTACCTTGTAGCTTATGTTATGGCCCCGTAGAAGCAGTTTTTTGTAAGAATCGGACAAGAACATGAAAGAAAGATTCTTTTGAAGCCAGATCACTGCAGTCATGGCCAGTTTGTGTGTGTGTGTGTGTGTGTGTGTGTGTGTGTGTGGTAATGTCAGATGGATAAATGTAGATGCAGGTTAGGGTAGAGATCAGAATTTCTCTCTATGGAAAAGAATGTGTGTAATACTCAAAGTTTGTGTGTTTTAACATGTGTATGTGTGTCTGGGTAGCGTGTGTAAATGTATCGATACATGCACAGGTCCAAGGGCTTCGATGTTTGCAAGCACACATGCTCAAATGTGTACATGAAAATAATGAACATGCTCCTGAAAACTAAATTGTTCTGTTATTTTCAGTCTCTCCCATTCACTTTCAATGGTCGCCCATTGTGACCATTTTTGCCCATGCCTACTCTCAGATAAATGAGGCCCACGATTAATCAGATGCAAACAGAAATATAAAACCAGTCCTAATTGAAAGAGAACAAGTTGACAAAAAGATTGAATCCAAGATTGGGTGAAAATATGGTATAATGAGTGATTTATAAGCTATTTTGTATAGGCCGGTCATTTTAACCGGAACACCACAAGTGTGACTATGTGCCATATTTCTTACAAAACAAAAGTTCAAAATTCCTGGTCAAACATTAGAGTAGACTAGTGTGATGAACAGTAACCTTTTAAAAAAAAAATCACATTTCCAAATTTACTCAAATTATTTATTTTTTACTCAAAAAATGAGATGCCTACTCTCAGACAAACGAGGCCCATGATGAATCAGATGCAAACAGAAATATAAAACCAGTCCTAATTGAAAGAGAACAAGTTGACAAAAAGATTGAATCCAAGATTGGGTGAAAATATGGTATAATGAGTGATTTATAAGCTATTTTGTATAGACCGGTCATTTTTGACTGGGAACACCACAAGTGTGACTATGTGCCATATTTTTTACAAAACAAAAGTTTCAAAACAAAATTCCTGTTGAAACATTAGAGTAGACTAGTGTGATGAACAGTAGCCATTTTTTTTCAATTTTTTTTACATATTTCCAAATGTACTCAAATTATTTATTTTTTACTCAAAAAATGAGATACCTACTCTCAGACAAACGAGGCCCACGATTTATCGGATGCAAACAGAAATATAAAACCAGTCCTTATTGAAAGAGATCAAGTTGTCAAAAAGATTGAATCCAAGATTGGGTGAAAATATGGTATAATGAGTGATTGATTTATAAGTTATTTTTCATAGACCGGTCATTTTTGACCGGGAACACCACAAGTCAAGTCAAGTCAAGTCACATTTATTTATATAGCGCTTTTCACAATACAGATTGTATCAAAGCAGCTTCACAGTGATAACATGACAGAAGTACAAGACAGATAAGTAATATTGTTAAATGGTAAAAAACCCGACTAAGCAAGCCAAAAGCAAGGCAAAGCAAGGCGACAGTGGCAAGGAACCAAAACTCCATCAGATTGGATAGAGAAAAAAACCTTGGGAGAACCCAGGCTCAGTCGGGGCCAGTTCTCCTCTGGCTTACATTCATATTGTTTATATATAAATATATAATATAAATATTGTTCATATATAATATGGAGCCATAACATATCGCCAGCGTTGAGTCGTCTCTTCACAGGCGTTGGGGCATCTGAGATCCCCGTGAGAGGCTGGATACAAACTGGACCTGACAAACGCCATTTCTCTCGGGACAACCGTCCCGAGATAACAGCAGAAAGGCAGATGGGAGATAATTAGCATAGCTGATGTTCAGAATGATTTCCATTATACAGGAGTCAGTGTTAGAAAATCACTATCTCACAAACTCTCCGCAACCCAACCATACGCGCCGAACGTGTCGACCCGTTTGTCTAAAAGGCTGTCGAGCCCCGCTGGTGCGTTAAGCAGTTTCAGCGGCAAACGGTTCTGTATGGCATAACAGAGGACTAAAAGGTAAGCGTTATGTGAATGCTTGACTGAAGAGATGCGTTTTTAGTCTAGTTTTAAACTGTGTCAGCGAGTCAGAGCCTCGAACCGTATCGGGAAGGCTATTCCAGAGTTTTGGAGCTAAATGCGAGAACGCCCTCCCTCCTTTAGTGGACTTAGATATCCTAGGAATGACCAGAAGCCTTGAATTTAGTGATCTTAAAGAACGCGGTGGATTGTAGGGCGAAAGAAGGTCCGTTAAGTACATTAGAGCTAAACCGTTTAGGGCTTTATAGGTTAGTAGTAGTATTTTGTAGTTGATGCGGAACTTAATAGGTAACCAGTGTAGAGATGATAAAATCGGTGTTATATGATCGTATTTTCTTGACCTAGTAAGAACTCTAGCGGCTGCATTTTGGACTAACTGTAGCTTGTTTATTGAGGATGCAGTACAACCGGCTAATAAAGCATTACAGTAATCTAGTCTCGAGGTCATAAATGCATGAACTAACTTTTCTGCATCAGAAACAGATAGCATGTTACGTAGCTTAGCAATGTTTCTAAGGTGGAAAAAGGCTGTTCTTGTAACATATGAAATATGATTTTCGAAAGACAAGTTGCGGTCTAGTATAACACCCAGGTCTTTTACTGTAGAGGATAAAGTAACAGGACATCCATCTATATTAAAGTTGTATTGTAAGAGGTTTTGTGAGTAGTTTTTTGGACCAATAAGTAAAACCTCCGTTTTATCTGAATTTAATAGCAGGAAATTACGCGTCATCCAGCATTTTATATCTTTGAGACACTCTGTCAATTTAGATGAGTTAGTGTTTTCATCTGGTCGTGATGAAATATATAATTGAGTATCATCAGCATAACAGTGGAAGTTAATTCCATGTTTTCTTATAATGTTACCAAGTGGCAGCATATATATTGAGAATAGCAGAGGGCCTAAAACAGATCCTTGCGGTACTCCATAGTCTACTGACGTTATCTTTGATTTTTCCCCATTTAAACAAACAAAATGAGAACGGTCCGATAAGTACGATCTAAACCAGCTTAATGCCTGTCCCTGAACACCAGTGTAGTTTTGTAGTCGATCCAAGAGTATTTTATGATCTATAGTGTCGAACGCAGCGCTAAGATCAAGTAGGACTAGTATTGAGATACAGCCTTGGTCAGAAGCTAAAAGTAAATCATTTGTAATTTTAACTAGCGCAGTTTCTGTACTATGATGCGGTCTGAATCCTGACTGGAATTTTTCATAGATATCATTTTCTTGCAAAAAAGAGCACAATTGAGCGGACACAACTTTTTCTAGTATTTTTGACATAAATGGAAGATTTGAAATGGGTCTGTAATTTGCTAAGTTATTTGGATCTAATTGCGGTTTCTTAATGAGAGGTTTTATTACTGCCAGCTTGAATATTTTTGGAACATGACCTAAAGATAAAGACGAGTTAATAATATTGAGGAGAGGCTCTTCCACTACAGGTAACACTTCTTTTAGTAGTTTAGTGGGTATTGGATCTAATAAACATGTTGTTGGTTTAGATGCAATGATAAGTTTATTTAGCTCTTCCTGTCCTATCGTTGTAAAGCGGTGTAGTTGTTCTAGAGGGGCCATAATTGAGGCTGAATCATAAGACACCAAAGAGGATTGTACATTTATAATTGCGTTTTGGATGCTTTCTATTTTCTCATTGAAGTAATTCATAAAATCATTACTACTAAACTGTAACGGTATATTTTGCTCTGGCGATGTCTGTTTATTTGTTAGTCTAGCCACGGTGTTAAATAAAAACCTTGGATTATTTTGGTTATCTTCTATTAGTTTGCGGAGATGCTCAGCCCTGGCTGTTTTTAGAGCCTTTTTATAACGTGACATACTGTCTTTCCACGCGATTCTAAAGACCTCTAAATTAGTTTGTTTCCATTTACGCTCTAAGATACGAGTTTCTCTCTTGATAGCATGCGTATCACTGTTGTACCAGGGTGCTTTAGTTTTCTCTCTAACCTTTTTTAATCTAATTGGTGCAACAATATCTAATGTACTAGTGAAAATGGTGCTCAAACTGCTAGTCATTTCATCTAATTGATCAGTTTGTTTGGGTTCACTTAGCAGCTTAGATAGATCAGGTAAGCTATTTGAGAATCTATCTATAGTGGTTGGAAGGATTGTTCTGCCTTTTCTATAACGCGGCGCAACATGACATATTTCGGCAGTACGTATTATGCAAGTCACCATGTAATGATCAGTGACATCATCGTTTTGCGGTATAATATTTATATCAGTTGGACTGGTTCCATATGATATAATTAAATCTAGTGTATGATTTAGACGATGAGTGGGACCACTGACGTTTTGTTTGACCCCAAAGGAGTTTAATAAGTCTGTAAACGCAGCCCCTAAAGCATCATTTGTATTATCTACGTGTATGTTAAAATCTCCAACAATTATTGCTTTATCGACATTCACCAATAGATCCGAGAGAAAGTCTGCAAACTCCTTTAGGAATTCAGCATATGGCCCTGGAGGTCTATATACAGTAGCCAAGGCTAGAGATAATATGGATTTCTTTCTTACATCTAACAGTCGTAACATTTAGCACAAGTACTTCAAAAGAATTAAACTTGTGACCTGTTTTCTGAGTAACATTAAAAATATCTTTATAGATTGTCGCAACACCGCCGCCGCGAACTCGATCAGATCGAGGCTCATGCTTATAACAGTATCCTGGTGGACTAGACTCATTTAGACCAAAATACTCATTTGGTTTAAGCCAGGTTTCAGTAAGGCATAGAACATCAAAATTATTATCTGTGACCATTTCATTTACAATAACTGCTTTAGGTGTGAGCGATCTAATGTTTAGAAGACCTAGCTTTAAAAATTGTTTTTGTTCACTGATATTTAGATTTTCTGGTTTAATTACGATAAGATTTTTGCTAAATCCTGCACTAGATTTATTGTTTGGCTTCACTAAACGAGGAATGGACACAGTTTCTATGTAACGCTCCACACTATGCATATTAGTTAAGTTTGGACAACAGAGGCTGCAATTTGGACTTTGACTTACCAGTCATCTGGTGCGTAACGTCTCGGAGATGTTGTCCGACAGAACTCCCGCTCTCGATTCTGCTGGGTGGAGTCCGTCTGCCCGGTACAGCCTGGGTCGCTCCCAAAACAGATGCCAATTATTTACAAAGAGCAGTTTCTGTTCATTAAACAGGATAAGTTCACATGATAGAAAAATAGAAAGTGCTAGTATATAAATGAGTGGTAAAGAAGAAAATTGAAGATTAATGAAGAAATCCTCCGGAGCTACAAACACGAATGTGTAACAAGGTAACAAAACTCCCACAAAAAAAAGAAAATTTTCAAAAAACAAATGAGATTTAGATATACTGTTTGGGAACAAAGTCACTGAAGTTTCAAAGCGATAACATGAACTAGTATTTTCAGGAAAAAGAAAATCTTCTCCGGGTCAAATTGACCCGAACACCACATGAGGGTTAAAGGATTGAACCACCGTAATGGATATAGATAGGGGTGTGAGGTCAATTTTAGAATTGTGGGGGTGCAGACTTGCACCTATTAATTTTTTTTAACCCAGAGAGGGATCCAAAATGGTTCAAATTCAACACCTGGGGATAGAGTCTGACGGTTTCTCAAAGAACAATAAGATGTCATCAGCAAACAAAGAAATATGATGGCGTGTGTTCCTTAATTAATGGGGAGATAATTTCAGATTGTTGGACTGCTTGAGTTCCAAGAATAAAGCAAATAACAAAGGAGAAAGCGGGCAGCCCTGACGAGTACCTCGCTGTGTAAAGAATTGATTTGAACAAACTGAACCTGTAAGACCAGCAGCTGCTGGGTTGGTATACAAAACTCAAAAATCATGTTGACCCTAAACCCAGATGCTAGAGCAGGAAGTCAGATCTTTGTCTTTTTTTTAAAGGAGAGAAATAATAGCTATATTAATCGATGAGTGAAATGAACCTTGCGAAACTTAAAATGATCATATGCAACAATAGAGAACCTAAGTCAGACCAAAAAGTTGAATATAATTTTATTGGAATGCTATCTGTGCCAGGGGATTGCCCCTTGTCTGTTAGAATAACCAAATATAACAATTTATTATGTCAGGAAAATGTATTATTACAATTCCACAAGATAATCAATGTAAACCATCAAATGTTTCTAGAACAAAGAACTTTACCCTATAGTAACTACATGAATGCTGAGCCTCGAAGACACAGCATATCATGGGCTGATCTGATACAGAAAGCAGCCCTGATGTAAATCACCAGGTTACAATGGAAAGTTACTTTTCAGCCCCCAGACTTCCTGGGGACAGACCATTTGAAATTTACCAGTAGGTAACCATTTGCTTAGTTGTAAATTGCATTCAGACAAAAAGCCAGAAGGTGTTAACTCAAAGACACACCCTTCTGTGTGCAAGATATTTCTATATTCTTAGAAACCTTATTGCCTTTTCTTTTACTTCTTTGGAAATGAGACATTATTAGAGAGTGTGATTCCTTTTGACCTAGATCTATCTAAAGTGTGGGACATTACAGAATTCATATCCGCACTCATTACAATTTCAAAGCCAGAGAATTTCAAGTGATACACTGAAAGTAAAGAGAAGAAAGCTGGATCAGGAGTATATGGAGCGTTGATTGAAAGAAATACAATATTCCTATTCTCCACGACTGTCTTTGTGCATTATTTTACCATCCAAGTTACAGCCTTTATCCAAAATAGTGATATTTAAAGTCCTCCGCACCAAAATTAGGACACCTTTAGTTTTAGTATCAGTAGGTGAATGAGATGCCACTTCATAAAACTTATTATTGCACCTGCGTACATCGCCCTCTTTCAAATGGGATTCCTGCACTAACACTATATCAATCTTTCTTCTTTGTAAAAAAAACCCCAAAATACTTATGTGTTTGTGAGGGCCATTTATATTGCAACTTAGAATATTAAGCTCAGTCATAAATATCCAATTGAAATGCTAAAAACAAAGTACAACTTAAAAAATGAAACCATTTGAGACTACCATCAAACCACCCCCCCACCCTTCCCATCACCATTTGGAGAAACATAACCATATTCCCATAAACTATGGCGAATCAAACTAAGAACAAACCTTGATCCGCCAACCCCCCTTAATTCGATTTGCGGCGTCAACAGAAACCTGCACATTACTGAAGCATCAACATTGGCCCAATAGTAACATAATGGCTTACAAGTACATCAAAAGAAAAAAAAAACAAAGAGAAAAAAGGTCAAAGATGTATAAAATAAAAAAAATGCATAGACTTTTAGATGCACGTAAAATAAAAGACATAAAAAAACTCTTGTCACACAACCCCGATATAATTATGTAATAATTATGACGTCCAAAATAAAGTGAGGTGAACACTATGAAATCAGTCACCTAGGAAATATGAACAGTCACCTAGCCAGTTAGAACTTAGAACATCTCAACAAATTACCAGCTGCAGTTCAGCGGGGGTTAGTATCTATCTGGCAACTGAGAAAGTGTCTTGCTTCTTCTGTGAAGTACAATATTTTTGGCTTGCCTTGATTGAGAATCACCTTCAGCATTGCAGGATAAAGGAGGAAATTCTGGAAGTCATCTTCCTGCATTTCCCTCTGAATTGGTGCAAATGTACTTTTTGCAGTCATAGGAGAAAAGTCTGGAAGAAAAAAGCGCTGCTCCATCACTTTCTTTTACCGGTGCATGCAGTCTAGCAGCCCGCAGAATGAGCTGTCCATGTATCGCTGAAGTTTAAAGAAAAAGACAAGTGCTTCAGTGCAGTCTTAGGGCAGCCTTTGTATACACGCTATGTGCTCGTTCCAATCTCTCTTCCCGCCAGAGAAGGGAGCCACTGTCGACAACAATCTTTTCAAATATCCCATGGGGTCGTCTTTCTCGGATCCAGATTGCTGCGCCTGTTGCGGTCTTATAAATCTACCACATGTTGTTCAAGCGCGGCTAATCGTGATCTGCGATCTACTTTCTTTTGTTCACGCATTCCACCTGTGAGAAGGTCGAGTTTAGAGCATAATGACTGGACATCTGACATGTGAGAAGCTAAATCACCCCGCATTGCTGTCAACTCGGTTTCTAGAATGTCCTAAAAGCGTGCGGGTGTTAGCCATTTTGTCAACCATATCACTGGTGGTTGTCACCGTCGGTGCCTTGGATCTCTCTTAATCGGATAATATGATGGTGACAAATCTTGCTGTTTTCGATTGTGTGACATCTGGCAAACTACAATTATTTAATAATACTTAAAAAAAAAAAAAAATGTGCAAAAAAGAGGCCAAATCAGGATTTCCGCGGGCTCTTAAAGTCTTAAAGTCTAAAATTCTGAACTTTAAATTTAAGGCCTTAAAGTTTTAAAAATGGCCAGATTTTCATCTGAGGTCTTAAAGTCAGGTCTAAAAAAGATTTTACCCTCGTTCATATGCCAAAACTCTGGCCGCAGAAAGTAATTGCAAATTAGCAAAAAAAGTATCGAGTCGTAGCCTACAAAGCGGAGCTCTAGAGCAGGGGTTTAAACCGGTTCAAACACAGCGTTTGCGTGCTAGCATTAGCTCATGGCTTGATACGAGGTAGCTCGCCAAGAGGCCGTTCACACATCGGGTTTGTGCTCTCAAGTTCATTAAAATATAGGTGTGTGGCATCCGCAGCGAGATTGAAAAATCTCACCATTTCAGATTCAGAATGCCGCAAACGAACCGCAGGTCATGAAGAACCAACCAATCAGCCCCTTCCGTAACAACATTGAAAGCTCAGTCAACATGAAGGATCATGGAGCACCCAAACAATACGGTGTTTTTCTCTCTCCGTGAATAAATCCTGTAGCAGAGCTACAGCAAGTGTTTCTCAGTGGTGGAAATCCATTAGCTACTAAAACTTTTTTACCGTTGTGGAGAGCGCAGTGCATGGTTGCATAGCAACGACAGATGCAACAGGAAAATCGGCCCAAATTTACTATTAATAATAAAAGATAAGGGAATATGCATGTGAATGTCAGTAATTTATCTTTCTTGACTCAAATCTTTTTATAAAAGATTATTTAAAGGCTGAAATATGTGGGGTTTATCTGTTTGTAATACTATTTTTGTGAATACTTTAACTAGAAAACCTGTTGCAAGACACTCCTTTAAAATCTGGTTAGGTACTAATGTGATTGCTTTACCTGTAAATTAAATTAATGTTTTTTCAATTACTGAATTCATTGTAATCCGAATATTTTTTTATTTTAATTTTTGGTAATGCATCGTGTAGTCTTAAATTTCAATATTTATGGTCTTAATGCTTAAAGGTCTTAAATTTGACTTACTAAAACCTGCAGAAACCCTGCCAAATGTACTGAGCTCTACTCGAGTACGACAGGGTTCATGACCAGATGCATGAAGATGAAAATACCTAATTACCCAAGTTTTTTTAAGGTTAATTAAGTAGCTACTGAAGGATCTGACCTGTTTACCCAATAGTGGCAATAAACATATGAATATAATGTTTAAAGTCGGCATGAAATCAAATTTGACAAATCTTCTTTTTATATGTAATATTGTAGTGTTTATTATAAATGATTTATCCGTGCACTTCAATATTTTTTTTTAAAATTCATGTACCCTTGAAATCTTTAATCAAATACATACTTTTCTCTCCCCCATCGAAAAGACCTCTCTCTCTTTTGGTCACATGGAATGGCAAAAGGGTGCGGCCAGATCCGATGAGGGTGCGGCTATCGGTGCACCACCTCTCAGAGAATCGCATTCAAATTGTTCACAACGCCCAACCTCCAATGATCCAATCAATTCCCGAAGGATGAAATCAAGCCCTGCCCTGACATTTTTTCTAATTTCAGAAGCCGTTTCACTTGGATATACGTCACGACAAGGAAAAAATGACTATCTCAACTTCCGTTTTCATGCCGAGCTTCAACCAACGCTGATTTGGGAGGGTTTCTCCCATCCCCATACAACGTCACTTCTGTCTTTCACTGCCCTGACAAGAACGTCGGTCTCCTCAGCTGTGAACGCTCTTGGCACGCGCCTGGTAAACCCGCCTTTATAATAACAATCCGTCATGCTACATGCACACCTCCTCTTAAAGGGTATGTTGGATGGCGCTCTGATTGGTTTATTTCCCGTTACGCCCAAACCACTCCTATGAATAATGAAGCTACTTCAGACCAACCTCTTTAAGATTTGCACCAGGCGCAAGAGTCATTTATCCCGCCGGTAAAATAGCAACAGCGCTGGGATCCGCCCACAAAGTTACTTGTGCTTTGCGCTTTCACACTTGCGTTTCAGATCGTTAAAATAGGGCCCACAGAGTCCATAAACGGTCTATCCCATATAGACATCTCTAATTTGCCATGCTGCTGGAACTCAGGGAAATCATACCTCATTTGCTGTTGAATGATTTCTCCAAACTCACCAGTTCGTTCCTGTTTGCCATCATGGTCTTTACAGCATACGGCCCTTCACCTCTGCTATTTATATGGCTCAAGTGCCCTAGGTACATTTGTTCCTATTAACAAACTAACACCTGCATCAATCTGAGGAATATAAACCTTGTCAAGGTATTTCCATCTTTTAATATCCTCTTCAGGGAGTTCCACAAAAAATGTCACTAGTCTGCTGATTTCTAGACCATTGACCACCTGTGTGCTAACAGGCTTTTCTTGTCCCATGGCAGTGTTGTAGTCGAGTCACCAACTGTTCGAGCTCGAGTTCGAGTCCCAGTGTCCGAGTCACCAAAGAAGAGTCAGAGTCGAATCACCATTACCTGAGTTCAAGTCCGAGTTCGAGTCTCCAAGTCCTGTGTTCGAGTCCCAGTGCCTACATGTCTCCACTCTGACACCTCTAAAGAGTTTTCCTACATCTTGAAACTTTTAGTTTTATAAATGGGGGTAATCTTTGAAGGATGAAGAAACAATGTTTTGGTCATCACATTAAAAATATCTTTTTAAATATAATACAATTTGAGTTTGGAAGTGCTTGAAAAAAGATGTGTGATGTAGGCTACTTTTTTCCCAAACTTCCATGGTTACAAGTTAGTGTTACTACATTAAATCCATGGTGAATGTTGCTGATCTGTGGACTTAAAACCTATAACTAGTATATTCATTCACACTACGTCAGCGCTGTTTCATCAGTTAATAACGGAGAAATGTTGGTGCTTTCACTTTTCTCATTATATTATATATATTTATTTTATTAACTGTATATATTATTAACTGTTGACAAACTAAAATTGTTTGTAGAATTTGTCAAATTCTTTTTACCTGGGTGCGCTTTCCCATACTATTTACTTGTGTAAGCAAAGACAGCTGGAACATTTATTAAACGTGTAGAATACTTTCCAAACCATTACATATACTATTATAAATTCAGACGTTTGTGATATATAAAAAATAAAACATAAGATTATCTTTTAAAATCGATTGAACACGGAACACTTTTTCATGTGAGTGAGACTGGAAAACCCGTAGTGGACGAAAGCGGAGTGATTACAGAACGCTTAGAGTGCAGAGAGGAACGTGCTTTTGCTCCAGTCCTGGCTTTGCATCCACATCGTTAGGAGCTCAACATCTGTCTCGCATGCACGCTCGCTCTAGATTAGAGGATATTTTAACTAATTTGCGGTAAAACTAGTCGATCACAAGTGGCTCAACAGGTAGATCTATAGATAAACTCATCTTTCAGGCATTTGACCGGCCGGGTTGACACTTCAGCGTGAGAAATCGGGGGTGTGGCGTGAGAGCATAGTGTCGCTTGATTAAGATTGGCTCGCGCTGCACTGTTGTTGATGGTCCAAACTGATAAAGGTCCGTGAAGCACAAAATTAATTTCGTTCCGCTTTCATTACGTTTGCCATTTGATGCTGCACAACGTTAGGTGGTCGCGCCAGTGTAGATTTTGGTCGGCAGGAAAAATGGTCCAACTGTAATGGTTCGGTTTGTAATGCGAGTCCAAGTACAAGTCATCAGTCCACGAGTTCAAAGTCAAGTCACTGAGTCCAGAGAATGGAGTCTCGAGTCTGACTCGAGTCCAGAGAAAAAGGAATACTCCATCACTGTCCCATGGTGCATAGTAAGATGTTTGTTTGTGCAAAAAGTCCTCTCTGCAAAAAGATGCTGAACTTCCCGGGTCCAGAAATGCATACGTGTTGACTTCATGACTGCTTTTCTTGGACTTTACTTTAAAAGAGCAAGCTGATTGACCGGCCCCCGTATATTCACATGTTTCATTGTCCATAGTACTGCAATTTATCTCAGCTGTGGGGTTGTTTCCATTTGGAGGGCTGTCACTTTCTTTGTTTTTATCAGCCATATACAGGACAGTTGGGTGATTTAGTGAGCATTTTGCGCAAGTGAGCCTTTGCTGACACCCTTTGCTGAAGTGTCCTGGTGACAAGCACCCATAACACAAACAATGTGACTTCAGAAAATTAAGCTTTTGCGCTTTGTGTTGCACACTTCCAGCCCATGTTCTTTATTGCAGCACAGACATGCTTTGCTTGTGCCTAACTTTACTGCCTCCTTTTCCACTGATTTTGGTTTGGACACTAGCACAGTTTGTCATAGTGTTTGTACCAACTTTTGCTGTCCTGAATATTGCCAAAGAGTGGATGTGAGGCTATCCTTGCCTGTCTGTCTACGAAATTCATCAGGTCAGGTGCTCTCAAACCTGTGCTTTCTTGATGCTCACAAAGCAACACCTCTCCACCTTTCTTCTCAATTTGCTAATGGGAGCTTGAACATTACACACATGTTACTTGAACTGTCCATCTCCTCTAATTACTCTACACTACCTATAGTTGTGCAACAACCAGTGAGGGAAAACGGCAAAATCAGTTAAGACTTTATTATCCTCAGACTCTTATAGCCTACACAGGAAAAGCACTGAACTGGTCTGCTGTGGCAATTGTATATTAAAGGGCGGGTTTACTGCTCTTTTTCTTTGCATGATTGTGTTTATGGGGTGCAATATAACATGTATCTGTGGTTTTACTTTTTTTTTAAAAGTCTTATTTTTCATAAATTTCACCTTTATTGTCAGCCGCGCTCTCCTCTGTCCCTGCACGAGCGGAATGACTTCCTGAGTCTATGAAAACACTCCCTCAGAATGACGTTGTGAGCTCAGATTGGTTCGTTTGGGCCGGTGTGTTGTGATTGGCTAAACTGTCGCTCACGTTGTCCGCAAGATTAACGCCCATTACCTTTACGGGCGAAACGGGCGGGCATGCCAAATGTGGATAACATAGACGGTGTGGATACACGTAAATAATGATGTGGAGACTGCAGTATCAGTGAGGCAGTAATCAGACCGAGAAAGCCGCAATGAAGAGAGACAAGCAGAACCTCACCACACACGACTCATAATAAAGGTTTCTGAATGATAATTTGCTTCATTTTTTAACTTAATACACGTTTGTTTTACACAATAGTATCTGACTGGCAATCGATAGCAACTGACTCGCTAACTAATGTTATACTCAAACAGCGTTTGCAGGTTTACGTTCTTGATCAAATCGAAAATAGTCATAAAGCATATATATATGAAAAATACATTTACAACATTAGTACTTATACAAAATTCAGGTCCATTTTGTTTGTACGGGACACAAAATAGCCTAACTAGTAGCAGCTAGCCCATAAAGCCTACAAAGCAAGCGCTGGCATTTGAAAAAAAACAACAAAAAAAAAAAAACGCTCCTGTCGGTAATTATACATGCAAATACATTTAAAAATGATGAAGTCTTAGCCTACTTACAGTGTGGTCCAACAACTGCTGACTTTTAACTGCTGGTTTTAAAGTTGGATCTGCTTCATGATTCCAGAAACAGTTTCTTGTTTACGTTAATCCGGTTTGAACTCCGTGGAGATTCTAGAAGCTGTCTCTCGTAAATGCGCAGCACAGAGAGCTACATTACGATCGTCACTTTCAGGAATATAATCAAACACAAATTGTATCCATTGTTGTCGAAGTATAGTGTCTGTGGGAAGCCCGAAACACAGAAGACCTGACATCTGCGTGAACACAACTCACTCGACGCATGCCCTTTCCTGCATATTCCGGAGGGAGTGGTTGATGCAAATGTGTGGGTTAGTGACGTACCATAACCCAGCTGTAGTCCAAATCCAGTCGTTTTTGTAGGCAATTATACTTCCTGGTTTATAAAAGACGATATCTCTGCTTACACTGAACTTTCAGCGCTGCAACTTTGCAGATACTGTTCATGCACCAACAGCAACATTACACACTATTTAAAATAAAAATGTTAGACAGGAAAACCCCCCCCCCCCCTTTAATTACAATGCATTGTTCCTGCCTACTCTTGTAGCTTATACAAACAAAACAAAAAAAAATCAGTCATACCATAACCTTAGATTAGATTTAAAGGGGTGATGAACTGAGAAATCAAGCTTTTGACATCTAAGAGCTCATCATCTTATAAGAATATCCTGTAAGTTTTAGAACTGAAAACGTCCTTGTTAGTCCAATAAAAGCTTTAATTGACACCAGGCTCAGCAAACGACTCGTTTTTCAAAGTGGGGAACTATGATGTCGAAGAGGATAAAACACCACCCCCGCAGAAGAAGATCAACACCTACTTCAACACGGCCGGTTTAGCCCCGCCCACCGATTCGCACATTACACGCATCGCTAAATAACATAGATGCCTACCTCGTGATGACAAACCGGATCGAGCTACAGAGTGAGCAATACAAAATATTGTGCAGTGCCTGGTTTTGGAAGAAGACAGTGGCTGCATATGCTTCCTCTGGATTCCAATAGGACTGCATGGATAAACTTTATTTTTAATGATGTTCCACTCCAGCGGATGAGGGTAAAACATTGTCTTTCTGTTAGCTTCATTTCACTGAGGATTGTTTTGTAAACAAGACTGGATTTGCAGACCAATTAAGAGTAAAGAACGGTGGTGCGCCGTCTATATTGGATCTGACAGGAATTGTGCAATACACGGACTCTGGGTCCAATCATTCCGGTTGCCATTTTACAACATTGGACGTTTTCAAAACAATTTCCCCCAAGTGCATCAACGGGTGAGTTGAAACTCATTATGATATGCAAAACTGTTATAAACTCACAGCAGTGGGCGTTTACTTCCAAGTCTTCAGTGCAAGACGCCCATAAAAATCGAGCGTTTTTCAGGTAGGCTAAAAACTTGGGTACAATTTTTTTACAGCCTATTACTTATGACGTTTGCTTGGTTTTTGCATTCCAAAACATCAAAATGAATAAGTTGACCTCAGACAACAATATAATAAAATGTAAAAAGCCAGTTCATGACCCCTTTAAACTGACAGAGTGTGTCCTCTTCCTCAACAAGGCTAGGGACACTATTTCTGAGTTTGGGTGCTAAATAAGAAAAAGTATTTACTGCCTGCTGTTGATTTTGATATTCTAGGTATTATCGACTGGTCAAAATTTTGAGATCACAATAGACAAATGCATTAAATGCGTTAAGAGCTCGATCAAGTACTGTGGAGCTAAACCATGTACTGGCATGTAGTATCTACTAGTAAGATTTTAGAATGCATTGGCATTGACAGAACCAGGCAAGTATGGTCGTACTTCCTGATTCTATTAAGAACTAGAGCTGCTGCATTTTTGACCCGATGAAGTTTAATAAACGTGCAGGGCAACCACCTAGTAGAGCTTTAAAATAATCCAACCTTGAGGTCATGAACTCATGAAATAACTTTTCTGCATTTGTCATTGAGCGCATATGTTGTAATTTAGATATATTTTTAAGATGGAAAAATCTTATTTTTCAGATGCTAAAAAGGTGGCTTTCAAATGTGAGATTGGTTCCACCCAGTATCCTAACTGACGAAGATTTTCCATCAAGTGTTGGTATTCTAGATTATTACATTTGGAGGTTTTTGAGGTTTTAGAATTTCAGAATTTAATAGGAAATCATTTGGGTTTTTTTTTTTTTTCTTTTTCTTTACCATCACAACCTAAAGGAGAAACCATATCTAAAGTGCTGGAGAAGAGTCAATAGTTTCTGTTGCAACATTGTTTTAAGCTATCTGGTATGGAGAGTAGTAGAAACTGATCTGGAAGATTATTTCCGAAGCAATCTTTAGTGGTATGGATTGTTCTACCATATTTGTTAAATTAGGTTTTTTTTTTGTTTTTTTTTGCAGCCTTGCTAAAAGACCTTAAGTATGATATCAACACTGAGTGGGTTCTGACATGTTTTCTAACTCAAGTACAGTTTAGAATGTGTCAATGCCAATCCCAATGTGTCTTTTTCACTGTCTACATCTATATTAAAATCCCCAACATTTAAGACTTTGTGCAGCCAGTTCTAATTCCAAAGCAGAAAATTATCAAATAATTTGCTGGTCTGTATGGTGGCCTGGATTCAGTAGCCAGTATAAATGCCAAACAGGTTATCACTTACACTGGATTATGTTAAATAAAGCACCATCACTTCAAAATTATTATACTGGAAATATTACTATAAATTACAATTATAAATTGTCACTACGATTATTCAAATACATTTTTTTAACTATTTAGTCTGCATATGTTCTGTGTTCTGAGTTAAATTCTGTTATTGGCTGCCTCAGCTCCATTTACAGCCCAGTTTGTGAGGCAAGGAGTGCCACGCAGGCCCTGCACTACCATCAGCACAGTCCGCCAAGCCTCCACCCAGGTTCCTCACATTGTTAACAACACCCAGCGAATGGGTAAGTGTGTGTGTGCATGCCTGTCCAACTTTGTGGGGTCCAAATGTCCTCAATAGCTATACAGTGGGGAACAGTCAAAGGTCTCCTGATATGGAATAATGTTTTGTAAAAAAAACAAAAAAAAAAACATTAGATTAGTATAAAGCCTAAGTGGCAGCACTTTACAATAATAGTGTATGAATAATCATGTACTAAAACCTGAATTAAGAATTATTGGTAACGCTTCCTTTTACAGTCCAGTTACCCATGTAAATACTATGTACTTATTTTAGTAATTACAATTACTGGGTAATAACTAGTACTAACCCTGAACCTACCCCTAAACCTACGCCTGTTCCATGTACTTACCTTATATTAGCCAGTACTTTCTAGGTAAGTACACTAAGTACTGTAAAAGGAAGCGTTACCGAATTATTTTACTCTGAAATAATGAGAAGTTAAGACGTACTGAATGAGGAACTAACCTTAAAGGGGAACTAAACCCTAAACCAACTTTGTTTAGTTAATGATTTGTAAGAATGGGGCTTTATTAGTGCTGATCATTGATTAGAGTAACTTTTTTGACATTTGGGTATAAAGTATTTTAAAGGGGGGGTTGACTGCTTTTTTTCTTTGCATGATTGTGTTTATGGGGTGCAATATAACATGTATTCGTGGTTTTTCTTTTTTTAAAAATCTTATTTTTCATAAACTTCACCTTTATTGTCAGCCGGACTCTCCTCTGTCCCCTGAACGAGCGGTTCGCTTCCTGATTTTATGAAAACACTCCCTCAGAAACGCGTTATGAGCTCAGATTGGTTAGTTTGGGCCAGTGTGTTGTGATTGGCTAAACTGTCGCTCACGTTGTCCGGAAGGTTAACGCCCATTACCTTTAAGGGCGAAACGGATACATCATGAGCTCCGGTCCAGATGTAAATAATATGTGTCGAACTGCAGTATCAGTTTGAGGCAGAATCAGACCGAGAAAGCCGCGATGAAGAGAGTTAAACAGAACCTCACCACACACGGCTCTTACTAAACATTTCTGAATGATAATTTGCTACATTTTTTTTTACTTTATACATGTTTGTTTTACACAATAACATCTGACTGGCAACAATAGCAACTGACTGGCTACTAATGTTACACTCAAACAGCGTTGGCTTGTTTATGTTCTTGATCAAATCGAAAATAACGTCATAAAACATATATACATGAAAAATACATTTACAACATTAGTACTTATACAAAATTCATTGTTGTACGCGTTCGTAGATGCAAAATAGCATAACTACTAGCCTATAGTGGCAATAAAGCCAGCGCTGGCATTTGATAAAAATAAAACACAAGGCTTCGTCTGGAATTATACATGCAAATACATTTAAAATGATTAAGTCTTAGCCTACTTGCAGGTTGTGGCACAACAACTGCTGCCTCTGGTTATAAAGTTGGATCTGCTTCATGTTTTAGTTACAGTTTCTTGTTGAATCCGGTGTTGAACTCGATGGAGATTCTGGAAGCGGTCTTCCGTAAAATGTGCAGCACAGAGAGCTAAATTACGATCGTCACTTTCAGGAACATAATCAAATATAAATTGAATCCATTGTTGACAAAATACAGTGTGAAGTCCGAGCACAGAAGACCTGACAGCTGCGTGAACAACTTACTCGACGAGCTGGAGCTGCTGAAAACGCGCATGCACTTTTTTTGCATTTTCCGGATTGAGTGGTTGATGCAAATGTGTAGATTCGTGACGTACCATAACCTAGCTGTAGTCCCAATCGAGTCGTTTTTGTAGGCAATAATACTTCCTGATTTTTAAAAGACGATATCTCTGCTTACACTGAACTTTCATCACTGCAACTTTGCAGATACTGTTCATGCACCAATAGCAACATTGCACACTATTTAAAATGAAAAAAGTGAAATGGCAGTCAACCCCCCCCTTTAATTCTACAATATATGGTGTAGAAACGTCTGAGTGCTGCCCTCTTCAGTTTGAACGGTGCTACTGCAGTTTAATTTTTCCTATTGGATGTTTTTGGTTCTTCGTGACGCACCCGGGTAAGCAGATTCCACCTCACCATGCCTTTGTTACGAGCTACCACACCCTCGGCAGTTTAAAAATCATCTTGTTTCATCAAAACCACTGCGAGTCAACAGTTGAAATTACTAGTATTGAAAACGATCAGGATAGAGTATTGTAGCATCTATTTAGAATAGCATTTAGATGGTTATTTTGTGTGGCATAGTAAAGTTAGGATAGCTTCAAGTTAGCGTAGATTTATCTGTATTTAGTACAGTGGTCAGGATGGTAACAGAATAGAGGAGGAAATGGGGCATCTCCACTCAGGTCCACAGTGCCAAACACTGCTCGTCCTGCATGGACCACCACCACCGCAGCGGCGTCTTGATGTGAGTGATCATGTATATTTTAATAAAAATTTATAGTTAGGCTAAAGTTAATCCTCTGGGGTCGACAAATGTGCCGCGCATTTTGCTGGATTTTTTTCACATAGTAGCAAAATATGAATATGCATACAGAGCATGCGCTATTGACATCAACTCGACAAAACTCATCAGATGCAGATCGCGATGCGGGAGTTAAGACCGCAGTTTGAGCCAGCGGCTCGAGATGATATGGCCCTGTGTCCTCAGACAATTCACCCTCCTCCACTTCAGGTGAAGGTGAGGGAGAAAAGTCCTCGACTTCAAATGACCGCTCTTTGCAAAGCTACTTGCGTCACTCTCCATTTTAGAGTCTGAGAGCAGCGGTCACTGCGTGTCTCAGGTGCCCCCTGCTCAGCCCCGCCCTTGGTTTGTCCCCTCTATCGCCGCTGGGGTCTGCCCATTTTTTTTCCCAGCATTTTTCAAATATTGCCAGTGGGTGGAGTCAGGCTCTGACCAGGGGTTTAGTTTACCCTTTACCCTATAACTACGACATGAGTCATACGAATTCCTGCATTACTACAGTACCTTCTTAACTACACATTTAGTACATGTTCTAGATCAGAAGAAAGATGTAATAAAAGGGCACAATGTAAAATTGTTCATAAATTTGACACCAGCAACTGTCACAACATCATCTAGTGTAAATTTCAAGTCAAGTATATTCAGTGGTGGGCTGTCAGGGCCATCAGGGCCTTCTCTGCTGGCCCTGTCAAAATATAATATAATATAATATTTAATAAATTTATAAAATATATATATATATATATTTCATTTTTACGATTATATTTCCTGAAATAATATGGTTACCGTGTTGAGGCTGAGCTGTATTTTCCATATATGGTCATCTAAACGCCTCACAGCTCCGTGGACCAGCACTAGTAGAACAGCTAGCCTTCCGTTGAAGCTGCCATTTCCCATTTGATCTTAACTTTGACTGACATGTATCATTAGCCAATCAAATTTTGATGCGCAGTGACAGAACGCCCCAGGGGGCAGCGATGTGTATCGGCGTGAGCAACGTCATAAACGTCAGCTATGCCCTATATGTGCTTGATTCGCGACCATTCCAGTGTCCAACGCATCAGTTGAGCGATCTTTCTCCATTCTCAAGCACATAAAAAGGTATTTAAGGAATACAACTAAACAAACACGACACTCTGCACGACTCTCTCGTCTCATCTATTGCTATAGGAGCTGCTCATTCATGACGCACAACTGCATGAGGAGGTCATTGAACGTTTCATTAGAAATGATCGGAGAATGTATTTTATTTACAAGTAATAAATGAGTGTTGGGCCGGTGAAACCCTGGCTTCGTGGCGTGTGCGTGGCGTTTCTGTTGCGTGTCAGCTGCGTCGCGTTTCTTTGTCTTTGCCATAGACTGTAAAAAATAGGTCTTTGCACACTAAAAACGTGTCTGACGCGGCGCTGTCAGCACTATTGACAGCAAAATAGACTACAGAATAATTCGTTCTGTATTGACAGGAGTCAGGACAATATTCGAAAATGATATTTATTTATTTATGAATTATATGTGTAGGCCTATCTGAATGTCAAAACCTAGACTTTCAACCATCAAAATGAAATGTATAAATATGTATTCGTGTACAAAATAAATAAACAACGTTTCCTATTCTATTTTGCCTGGAAACGCTTCAAACATGCTTGCGTGTCGCGTGGAAAATAGGCGTCGGTTCTATTTCTAGCATGCATGCGTTTTCCGCGCATTTTTTTTTTTTTGGGGGGTGGGGGTGGGGGGGGGGGTTGAGGAGCGTTACTGAAGGCCCTGACTGAGACCCCACGGTACGCTACTGAGTATATTTATATAGCAGTTTTCACAATATAGATTGCATCAAAGCAGCTTCACTATAGATTGCATCAAAGCAGCTTCACAGTATCAATCAAAACAATCTTCATTTCTTAGTGGAAAAACATCCATGTTTAGTAGAGCTGATCAAGGGTATTACTGATTGGTTAATTAATTTGAATATCCCCAACTGAGCAAGCCAAAAAGGCGAAAGCAAGGAACCAGAAAACCCCTAATGGCCTAATGGTCATTCCTAAAACTCCTAAGTGACCTAATGCTGTCCTAAAACTACATCAGGTGACCCAATGGAGAAAAAAAAACCTTGGGAGAACCCAGGCTCAGTCGGGGGCCAGTTCTCCTCTGGTGTTTATGAACTAGACTCCAGATTTACAGTAACTGTAAGGTAAAAATGTATATGAATGTCTCTAAACAGACTTTAAGCGCAAACCTGTGAAACACTGATTGCGTTCAAATGCACATTAAGAATGGGCTTTATGCACGGCAGAAGGTGAAGGTGTAAGGATGCTCTAACTTCCGCCGATCGTAGAGTCCAATGCAATACTGAGAATTTATATTGAATTTTATACTCCATGGTTATACTAAAGAAACGTTCAGTCACAAAAACAGATAAAACAGACGCCCCTCGTTGTGTATGCTTCTTTTTAAAATTATATTAAATAAACATAACTATATATAAAATTACCTCTAAACGTATGTACATTTCGTTTCAAAGACGGGAGGACAGTAAATTTTGAAGACTCTGCCATAATCCCGTTTTCCTCCACTTAAATCTCTACAACCGGAAATGGAACGAGCATCCTTGCGTCAAATGCGGAACTTTTGCGTGCATATAGCCCATTGATTCTATAGTTATGTGCGTTTGAATATATGTGTGCAGGTTTGTAATTCCCTACAAAACCATGCCTGAACAAACTACTTGTCTATAAATTTGAGTAAAAACGTAAATTTGAGAATTTTGTTTTATTTTATCACTTTCGGGGTCGGTACGTGAAACGAAATTCACAACGCTTTATCTGCAGAGTGGGAAAGGGATCCTCCATAGGGAGAGGCTAGTTGGCACTTCAGCACTGCATCGTCATCGTCATCGGGTCCAGGCTAAGGTCCTTGTCAGATCTGGATACGGCCTGGATCCGGCAGGCTGCATGAAAACCTTGGGATAAACACACACTCAAATTAGCGTAGATGCCATTCTTCTTATGATGATGGCACTTGCAGTATTTACATTTAAACTTACTCACTGAATACACAATGATGCATTCATCATTAAAAACGATTTAATCTCATTCTGTTTTAAGTGTTAGCACAGATGATGGTTATTTATGTAAATGGTAAATGGACTGGTGGCCATTGGGTCTGTAAAAGCGCTATATAAATGCAAAGCGCTTTACATTTGCCTCACATTTACCCATTCACTCACTCATCCATACACTGACGGCGATGTCAGCCATGCAAGGCACCTTCCAGCTTGTTGGGAGCAGCTGGGGTTAGGTGTCTTGCTCATGGACAGCTCGACACTTGTTCAGGTGGAACTGGGGATTGAACCACCAACCCTCTGGTTTGTACACAACCTACATGAAACACTGAGCCACTGCCACCCATTTATGTGGTTCTGTCCATTTTCTAGAGCAAGTTTGATTTAGTTTATTGATGTTAAATGTTAATTGATGCATTAATTAACAAGCATGTACTTAAGATGGTATATTCATGCAGGAATTCATATGACTCTTCATATGACTCATATGACTAACTATGTCGTAGTTAAGGTTAGTTCCTCATTAGCACATGTCTTAACTCATCATTAGTTCATAGTAAAGTAATAATAATTCAGATATTAGTACATGATTATGTACTATTATTGTAAAGTGTTACCCAATGAGTCAATTTAAAGTTCCCACGAAGAATGAAAATACTAAAATGTGTGGGAATTGGTGTTTATCAATTCCCACACGTTTGTATTTATAATTTCGGTAACACTTTATTTTGATAGTCCCTTTTGAACATTGTTGTCCTAAGTAACTCTGCAGCTACACGTCAACTAACTAGAGTATTAGTTGACACTCTGCTTAATATCTGATAACCCTTTATTGTGATGGTCCCCCACAAAGTTACTATGAGTAACTTAGCAACTACATGTCAACTTATTTTAACCCTGACCGGTCTACTGATGTTCTAATGACACTCTACTGAGAGTTAGTAGACATGTAGGTGCAGAGGTACTTGTGTTCTAAACTTTATTTTGATGGTCCCTGTAACCCATTCCATTGACTAAGTTCTAAAAAATGGGACTTATGCTTTGGGTATGGATGCTTCTCATAAGCATGCATCTCTATCACCTTTGGTACATCTATACATTTTATCAAATGAGCTAGAATTGATTAATGTCAGTGTCATTATGTGTGTCCTGTTGGAATGTAAAGTGTCTTTTCTTGTTGATTGTGCCCGTTTCTCTCTTGGCTTAGCAAATATTGGGACACAGACTGCTGGTGGGAGAACTGGAGCTGTAGTTAGAGGAGTTGGTCAATACAAGTACTCAGCAGGAGTCCGAAATGTGCAGCAGGTCATCAATGCTCCAGCTCCTGTTGTTCACCAGGTAAAATGAAGGTGCACACCTGTATTTTGTCATTCTGTATTCGAGCAGAACGCTGTTGTGAAGCAGAGCTTGTGTGGCGCTTGCAAGTATTATTCGAGCCATGAGCTACTTAAGGACCATTCGCACATGATTGTGAGACAGAGCATAATGGAATGGAACATAATGCAAGATGGATATATAGGGATATATACCCTGATGGATATATAGGGTTTCTGCAGTTATCTTCAAATTAAATTTAATGCCTTTTTAATGCCATTTTAAAATGTTTTAATGGCATATACGACCCATGACTAATATATATATGTATGTGTGTGTGTGTGTGTATATATACACTCACCGGCCACTTTATTAGGTACCCCATGCTAGTAACGGGTTGGACCCCCTTTTGCCTTCAGAACTGCCTCAATTCTTCGTGGCATAGATTCAACAAGGTTCTGGAAGCATTCCTCAGGGAGTTTGGTCCATATTGACATGATGGCATCACACAGTTGCCGCAGATTTGTCGGCTGCACATCCATGATGCAAATCTCCCGTTCCACCACATCCCAAAGATGCTCTATTGGATTGAGATCTGGTGACTGTGGAGGCCATTTGAGTACAGCGAACTCATTGTCATGTTCAAGAAACCAGTCTGAGATGATTCCAGCTTATGACATGGCGCATTATCCTGCTGAAAGTAGCCATCAGAAGTTGGGTACATTGTGGTCATAAAGGGATGGACATGGTCAGCAACAATACTCAGGTAGGCTGTGGCGTTGCAACGATGCTCAATTGGTACCAAGGGGCCCAAAGAGTGCCAAGAAAATATTCCCCACACCATGACACCACCACCACCAGCCTGAACCGTTGATACAAGGCAGGATGGATCCATGCTTTCATGTTGTAGACGCCAAATTCTGACCCTACCATCCGAATGTCGCAGCAGAAATCGAGACTCATCAGACCAGGCAACGTTTTTCCAATCTTCTATTGTCCAATTTCGATGAGCTTGTGCAAATTGTAGCCTCAGTTTCCTGTTCTTAGCTGAAAGGAGTCGCACCCGGTGTGGTCTTCTGCTGCTGTAGCCCATCTGCCTCAAAGTTCGACGTACTGTGCGTTCAGAGATGCTCTTCTGCCCACCTTGGTTGTAACGGGTGGTTCTTTGTCACTGTTGCCCTTCTATCAGCTCGAACCAGTCGGCCACTTTATTAGGTACACCTGTCCAACTGCTCGTTAACACTTAATTTCTAAGCAGCCAATCACATGGCGGCAACTCAGTGCATTTAGGCATGTAGACATGGTCAAGACAATCTCCTGCAGTTCAAACCGAGCACCAGTATGGGGAAGAAAGGTGATTTGAGTGACTTTGAACGTGGCATGATTGTTGGTGCCAGAAGGGCTGGTCTGAGTATTTCAGAAACTGCTAATCTACTGGGATTTTCACGCACAACCATCTCTAGGGTTTACAGAGAATGGTCCGAAAAGAAAAAACATCCAGTAAGCGGCAGTTCTGTGGGCGGAAATGCCTTGTTGATGCCAGAGTTCAGAGGAGAATGGCCAGACTGGTTCGAGCTGATAGAAGGGCAACAGTGACTCAAATAACCACCCGTTACAACCAAGGTGGGCAGAAGAGCATCTCTGAACGCACAGTACGTCGAACTTTGAGGCAGATGGGCTACAGCAGCAGAAGACCACACCGGGTGCCACTCCTTTCAGCTAAGAACAGGAAACTGAGGCTACAATTTGCACAAGCTCATCGAAATTGGACAATAGAAGATTGGAAAAACGTTGCCTGGTCTGATGAGTCTCGATTTCTGCTGCGACATTCGGATGGTAGGGTCAGAATTTGGCGTCTACAACATGAAAGCATGGATCCATCCTGCCTTGTATCAACGGTTCAGGCTGGTGGTGGTGGTGTCATGGTGTGGGGAATATTTTCTTGGCACTCTTTGGGCCCCTTGGTACCAATTGAGCATCGTTGCAACGCCACAGCCTACCTGAGTATTGTTGCTGACCATGTCCATCCCTTTATGACCACAATGTACCCAACTTCTGATGGCTACTTTCAGCAGGATAATGCGCCATGTCATAAGCTGGAATCATCTCAGACTGGTTTCTTGAACATGACAATGAGTTCGCTGTACTCAAATGGCCTCCACAGTCACCAGATCTCAATCCAATAGAGCATCTTTGGGATGTGGTGGAACGGGAGATTCGCATCATGGATGTGCAGCCGACAAATCTGCGGCAACTGTGTGATGCCATCATGTCAATATGGACCAAACTCCCTGAGGAATGCTTCCAGCACCTTGTTGAATCTATGCCACGAAGAATTGAGGCAGTTCTGAAGGCAAAAGGGGTCCAACCCGTTACTAGCATGGGTACCTAATAAAGTGGCCGGTGAGTGTATGTATATACACTCACCGGCCACTTTATTAGGTACCCCATGATTTGCCGTTTTGTTAATGTGTACTGTAGGGTTTAGGGTTGCAGGTTGGGCAAGAATCACTGGCTTCTTAAGACTAATCTGCACACCAAACTCTAGACATGCAGAAGCAAAAGATGAGTAGAGTAGTTGTAGATCTGCCTCTGAGTGGGCAACATTAAAGGACCATTAAAGCACATGCGTGTTACGGTCTGAGTCTATTCTCGCTACTAGCAACTTACATTAGATCTCATTAAACGACAAATTGAACACAATGTACTTTTTAAATCTAACGTGCCAAATTGTGGCAGTCACACCACATTTGGGATTTTATGGCGCTAATTCCCATTGTCCCCAACTGAAATGCTTTTTTACAAATGCCGCAAAATCCTTCATCATTTTTATTACTAATGGGCTGCAACCATGTCTTAAGTTTAGTTTTCCAGCCACTTTGGCTGGAATTTGCACTTCCCCATTTTTTTCAAGGTTCAGACCTTTCCACCACTGTACAACCTTTCTGTATGATACAACAGACCCGCGTCACCTCCGCATCACGGCACTTTTGCTCTGGCTGGATGCAATTACCACACTGGTTCCGCATATATAACACACGAACGTACATATTTTCCGACAGCAAATACAAATTATTAATCATGAAGGCTATTTTCAAATACATTTATATCAAATTATCTTAAACTATAAAAAAATAATGCCTGTATAAATCAAATTTAATGATTTTTAATGCCTTTTAAGGCCTTAATTTTCACAAAATCCATTTAAAGACTTTTAATGCTTTTTAATGCCCCATGGAAACCCCATCTCTGGCCCCCAAGGGCCACAGGGAGCACACAATGGCCCTGAAATTTAGGGCAAGTGCCCCCCAAATATCTATGGGGTCACATGTGGGGTTGAGGGATGCTTGTACTGTTAAATCTTTCCCCGCCATGAACAGAAATTTCTGTAATTTGTGAGACAACACTTCCCCACCGTTGGCTATTTTACGGCTTTCTGTGTTTTCACTGTTATACGGTTGGGGGTGCTATTACACATCTTCTGAAAGGTTACTGAAACTTCTGATCAAAACACATGCATAGATAATGCAGAAACAAGTGATAGCATATGTAATAAAATCGTCAGTCTTATATGTAATAAGATGGGCAACACATACACTCACCGGCCACCTTATCAGGTACCCCATGCTAGTAACGGGTTGGACCCCCTTTTGTCTTCAGAACTGCCTCAATTCTTCATGGCATAGATTCAACAAGGTGCTGGAAGCATTCCTCAGGGAGTTTAGTCCATATTGACATGATGGCATCACACAGTTGCCGCAGATTTGTCGGCTACACATCCATGATGCGAATCTCCCGTTCCACCACATCCCAAAGATGCTCTATTGGATTGAGATCTGGTGACTGTGGAGGCCATTTGAGTACAGCGAACTCATTGTCATGTTCAAGAAACCAGTCTGAGATGATTCCAGCTTATGACATGGCGCATTATCCTGCTGAAAGTAGCCATCAGAAGTTGGGTACATTGTGGTCATAAAGGGATGGACATGGTCAGCAACAATACTCAGGTAGGCTGTGGCGTTGCAACGATGCTCTAATTGGTACCAAGGGGCCCAAAGAGTGCCAAGAAAATATTCCCCACACCATGACACCACCACCACCACCAGCCTGAACTGTTGATACAAGGCAGGATGGATCCATGCTTTCATGTTGTAGACGCCAAATTCTGACCCTACCATCCGAATGTCGCAGCAGAAATCGAGACTCATCAGACCAGGCAACATTTTTCCAATCTTCTATTGTCCAATTTCGATGAGCTTGTGCAAATTGTAGCCTCAGTTTCCTGTTCTTAGCTGAAAGGAGTGGCACCCGGTGTGGTCTTCTACTGCTGTAGCCCATCTGCCTCAAAGTTCGACGTACTGTGCGTTCAGAGATGCTCTTCTGCCCACCTTGGTTGTAACGGGTGGTTATTTGAGTCACTGTTGCCCTTCTATCAGCTCGAACCAGTCTGGCCATTCTCCTCTGACCTCTGGCATCAACAAGGCATTTCCGCCCACAGAACTGCCGCTCACTGGATGTTTTTTTTTTTTCGGACCATTCTCTGTAAACCCTAGAGATGGTTGTGCGTGAAAATCCCAGTAGATTAGCAGTTTCTGAAATACTCAGACCAGCCCTTCTGGCACCAACAATCATGCCACGTTCAAAGTCACTCAAATCACCTTTCTTCCCCATACTGATGCTCGGTTTGAACTGCAGGAGATTGTCCTGACCATGTCTACATGCCTAAATGCACTGAGTTGCCGCCATGTGATTGGCTGCTTAGAAATTAAGTGTTAACGAGCAGTTGGACAGGTGTACCTAATAAAGTGGCCGGTGAGTGTATTTTCCGAGAATTTCGGACTCCGTGTGCAAGAACCTTTAGTCTATTTTGTCTGTCCTCTTCATTTTTGTGTTGTGCGAACCTGGCATGAAGCGATTCAGGTGCAGGTGAAATGATTCTAGTGATGTAGAGCCATGTGCACAGAGGTACACGGGCAGAATGACCCTCCTTTTCCTGTCTTCTGTATGTTTTAGTTTCGTTGGTAATTGTAGCTCGAGGGTGAACTAGGCTAAGGAGATGCGCTTCCCCTTTAAAAACTAAAATTAAATTGTAATAGTTACAATTTGCTGTACAACCTACACATCCCTGTATAAACATTCTATTTTCCCAGTATAAACATTCAAATTATTAATTTAAGCATGTTCACACACCACTGTTGATTTTAGCAGAAAAGCAAGCATACGGTATGGCATGGCAGAAAGCGGGCAAAGAGTGCCTCCTTTAACTCAGCTTCATCTATGCTGTAAGATCACAAAATAAGATGACTACACAATGAATCTTTATTTACATAATGTCTACACTTCATGGAGTGAAGGATTTGTGAGCAAGCAGAACTCAGAATATCCATACTGCTTGAAACAGTGTTTTTGTTCAGTGCTAACTAAAACAGCTCTGATTGAGAGCTCTTTTTAAAATTTAAAACAGGCCATTGAATTAAAAATTATCAGATGTGTTTGTGATTGGCTACATTGCTCAATGCAGAAAACTCCTTGTAAATGGAATCCTTTGCTTTCCAGAGTGCAGACACAGATGCGATTGTTTGCTAAATTTGTTTCACATCCTATTACAGAGAAAACAGATCCTAGACCAGCAGTTATAGGCAGCTTTCCCCCTCTAAAAGCAAAGAAGCAGCAGCAGGTAGTGGTTTGAGTAAGAAAAGTCCATGCTAGTCTCAAGGCAAAGCCTTTCCCAGCCTTACAAACACTCTGCCTAATGTTGGAACTGTATTTGCAGTCCGCGCTTTTGTGATAGGAATTCATCGAGACAAATTTGTTGCATATCTGTATGACCTTGCTTGGCCCAATTTTCTTTGTGGAAACATATCTGTATCCAACCGATCATATCTGTATCATCTTTCTTAGCCCAATTATCATTTGATTGTGGAAAGAGACAATTGTATGTGGGACAATTAGTTTGAGCTTACATGGTGCCTCATAAAACACTTAGCACATACATTAAAATACATTTAAATAAATAAATAATAAATTAAATTAACTTGAGTGATTTTTTTTTTATTTTTTTTTATTACATAGCCGTATTGCTTCAGGCACAAATATAAATTTATAGCGATTTGTAGAACATTTAATTGCCCTTAGATGTCATCCCAGGGACATCCACTCAAAGTCCAAATGCAGTGGGTGTGTACTCCTATTATTTTATGAGCCATCCTCAGCACCTGCTGTTCATAATAAGAAGTAAGAGAACACCCATAATTTAAGCACATGTTAACAATGCCCTGCAACCGATTTTTGTTCTTTATAGACAATGATGAAAACCAACAAATAAAATAAAAGGAAAGGATACTTTCAATAAATTAATTATAAAATGACTTAAGAACAACTCTCTGTACATTTAAAATAATTAAGCTTTCTCAGCACAAACAAGGTATGAATTTTTGACAATTGCATCAGAATTTTGGTCAAACTTTAACTCATCAAAAACCCTTCCCAGGTACTCATATTGCTCTACTTCCTTCACATGTGTGCTTTTAATGACAATCGAATGCCAATTAGTGCCAATGTTCTCCTACTAAAATTAAGAAATTTTCATCTCTTTAGTTTGAGACACTGAAATTTAGTTTCATACTACTATTCTTAATCTGAATTTGAAAGCAAGGAAAGTATCATCCGCATATCTAAATAACTATTATCCTGTATTTGCACTTGAAATTTTCCAATAAACAAAAAAAAAGATGTAGGTGCATTTGTCATCATGGAGGATAAATACATAAAGAAAGAAAAAAGATGCATTTAAATATGACATTTTTTCTTTAAAAGACAACATTTGGTCTTTTACATTTTGGAAATTAGACGCACATATGTTAGTTATTTTAGCCTCACTATATTGTTTGCCTGTTCAATATAGTCTTTATTTGAACTTATTGATTCTTATATATAAAGCGCCACACTACTTGCCACCTCCATATTTAGCACATCTTTCTTCATATACATAAACCGCAGAGGACTCTGATCCTAGGAATGTCTAAAATCATCTGACTTGACCATAGATTACAATTGAGTGGTGACTGGGCATTTGCGGTGGCAGATCTGAAGCACTGGAATAATTACATCTAGGTTAGCATCTTCTCTATGCTCTTTTAAACGATATTTGAAATTACAATTACTGGCAACAACTTTTGGTTCAACAAGTTAATTTACAAAGAAGCTCTTATTTCTGTTGTTTTTTTTTTGAGAGAGAGAGAGAGAGAGAGAGAGAGAGAGAGAGAGAGAGAGAGAGAGAGAGAGAGAGAGAGAGAGAGAGAGAAAATGAATCAATGAATATAAATGAACAGAAACAGAACAGCATAGAAGCAGCCCCATTACAATATTGTATAGTGATGGACATACCAGTGCTTATTACAAATTGTGCGATGATTAAAAGATGATGAACAAAAGTGTGTGTGGTGTGAAGATGCTCAAAGCAGGTTAGAAGAAAAATAGCAGCGGTGTAGAAAGACCCAAAATATTCTTATTAAATGCAACAAAAAAAGAGCTATGTTAGCTGGCACAACCAGAAGGCTAAGTATACCTCCTAACTTACTGTTTCCAAAACACCCATCCGAAGACTAGTAATACATAATAATACCATTATAATAATAGTTCATGCAATGTACCAAAGAACAGTATTTCCACAAATTTAAACCCACGAAAGAATAGGTTTTGAACATCTACATATGCAGCTGCAGCAAGTAGATCTTCATTACGTGGTTCTTCTGCTGAAGGCAGATCAAAAATATTAAAGTACCCCCAACTAAGCAAGCCAGAGGCGACAGTGCCAAGAAATCCAAACTCCATCAGGTGAGAGAATGGAGGAAAAAAACCTTGGGGAAAACCATTTGTCATTGAGAGCATATCGTACTTTGGATGTATTTTTAAGATGGAACACCGTGATTTTACAGATGTTAGAAATATGGCTTTCAAATGATAGTTTGGATTCAAAGTGCACGTCCAAAAAAAAAAAAAACTATACTATAATTAGTTTATCTTTTTTTGTTTGTTTGGTTTTTTTTTCAGAATTTAGTAGTAGGAAATTACTAGCCTTTTTTTAAAAAAAAAAAAAATTTTAAAGGAAAAATGTAAAAAAAATAAGTTTTGAGCTCATAGATTCCCCTATCCTAGAGAGAAGTTCTACGAAGCGCTAATGTGGATTTCTGTCTAGATATGTAATAAACATTTTGCAAAAGAAAACCTCAAAAAGGTTAATTAGATATAGTAAGCCAGAAACTCACCTGTTAACCGTCCATTTTCCACAGCTGTAGGCCAAGACAAACGCGTTTCAAATCAGTGCTTCTCCCAGGAGACTAGCACTAAATGAATCCCCTATCTTAGCAGAACTGGAAAGCAGATCGAGTTTGTTTACAAAATACTGGAATTGTTTGTTTAATTATGATACAATATTAACTCCATATTTTACGTTGAAAACAAGGTATGTTGTTATGGAAATAAGGATGCAGGAACTGGTGAATGCTTAACATAGGGCCTACTTTAATTCCAAAATAAACTAACACAAAAAGAAACTACCTTTATCCATCACGGATGAATGCCACACAAAATGAAGCGGTATAAACCTTCTGGTCCACAGGGCTGAACACCGAGAAAGCAACAAAATAAATATAGCCGCAAGCAGCGATCGCGGGCCCAAGCCGGTGGCACCGCAAACCCGGTGCCTTTAGTTACCTAAAGGCACCGGGATGGCGGTACCGCCGGCTTTGGCCCTTCATCGCTGCTCGAAGCTATGTATATAACACCAAGCCGGTGGTACCACCACCTTGGTGCCTTAAGGGTTATTCTGCACGACGTGCAAAAATGTAACCCCCGCTTTGGAATACATACTAGTATGTATTCCACAATTGGAATAGCATCTAATGAATAAGTACTAGTATCTAATAAATAAGGACTAATATCTAATGAATAAGTACTAGTATCTTTAAAAAGGTGCTAGTACCTAAAGAATAAACACTAGTATCTAAAGAAAAGGCACTAGTATCTAAAGAATAAGCACTAGTAGCTAATGAATAAGTACTAGTATTTAATGGAATAGATACTAGTATCTAAAAAATAAGTACTAATAGCATGAAAATAGAGACTAGTAGGTTAAAATAATTAAATGTTAAAACGGCTTGCCATACTCTATCTGTTGTTTCGACTAGTCACAATTACATTACAGATATCTTAAATGATAATACAAACTATCCAAAATGTTATTACGACTAGAAAGACGTTGTTGATATCTACAATGTTAATTCCGAATAGTCAAACTTGGCTTTTAAATGTTAAAATGGCTTGCCATACAGAGAGCGTAGGCTCAGAGAGACGCTCACCATATTCAAACCAAAATATCTGACTTTCTGTTGGTCCTAGCTAATGCATATAAATAAAAAAGTTGTCCGGCTTGAGGAGAACAATATACATACCGATTTTTGTAACTGTAGATAAAACTTAATCCACCCACTTTTGACAAAAGGTGGCGCTCAGTGAGCCCTCACCATGCCCGTTTCTGAAACTTTGCACATGTCTACTGGCTAATAAATGTGATGTGTCTGTCAAGTTTCATGCAATTTCAAGAAGTCTCAAAAGCATCCTAAAATAATTTTAAAGTTTGATGCGTTGCCATGGCAACAGTTTCAAAGATATCAAGAATCCATTCACAGGTCTACATCTGCCATGTATTTACATTATACAGATGAAGTTTGAAGCAAATCGGGTACAAATAAAAGGGTGATTTCAAAGCATTTTGAAAGTGACACACTTTCTGAATTTTCATCAAGATCAGTTAATGTATGCTGAAGTTATGAAGACACTTCCTGTTTCACGTTTCTCGCCATAAATTCGTTTCCTCGCCACGGCCAAACCATTCGAGATATCAAAAATCCCCTCGTAATTTTTCATCCTCAATGTCTTGACTTCAGGCTGACCGAGTTTCGTTCCATGTGGATGAATGCTCTAGGAGGAGTATATTAAATTCCATTGCGTGCGTTTTAAAAACAACCGCAAATATCTGACTTCCTGTTGGGCTGGGGTAAAAAGTAAGAGTGTGAGGTATAGATGAAATGATGAGATTGACATGTGTACAGAGTTTCATATTATTACACGCAAGCGTGTTTGATTTATGGACCAAGTGTTCAGACCACGTTCCAGGGGGTGCTGACGAGCCCCCTGCCACGCCCGGGTACCAGCTTCAGCCCGGCTCTGATGGCTGCAGGTTCTGACCCGTGTGCAAAGTTTCAAGATTTTTCGAGCATGTTAAGGGCCTCAAAAGTGCCCGAATAGTCGATTAGAAAAAAAAATGTAAAAAAATAATCGGAAGGAAAACAATAGGGCTCTGCGCCCTTTCAGGGCTTGGGCCCTAAAAGAAAGCCCAGTATAAAGGTAAGCCATCTCATCTCAGCCATTAAAGTGTCAAACGAAATAAATGTACTTCCTGGTGTAGCCTACTTGAGATTCCCGGTGACCGACGTGCTTTTTGGCCGATACATCTCATAGCCTACTTTTATTTATTTTTTGTCTTAACGGCCCATAAAACTCGTACATCGGCAGCCCATTCGTTTTGTTTTGCGTAATTGGCGGCGCTGAGTTGCTTCCAAGAAAATAGCTTACTTACAAGTATAGAAATTTGTACAAAACTAATTATGAAAGTTTCTTTTATTTTTCATTGCATTTGTTTTACAATATACCCTATTATGTAGTAGTATAATGTAGACAGACACTAACTAAAATAGGTTTTAATTTTTGTTGTTCAATTTGCACACTGAATTGCACCAGATTGATGAATTTAACATTTTAATTTGATTTAAACATTAAAATGCACAACATTTTTTTACGGGAACACTGAAACTCCCTTAGCCTTGTAGCAGCCAGGTAGTAATTGTAATTTATCTACTACAAGTTACATTACTTTACACAGATAAAATGTATTTGTACAATGCAACTATGTAGGATGATAGAAATATCCTTGAATGTTATTTGTAGCATTTACAATTTATTACAGATGATCCTTCAACTTGTTGAAGTTTTGTGAGTGATTATAAGAGCATTTTTGTTTAGTTAAATAAAAACTCATCATCAGTTTTGGGCATGTTACTTATAGTTACTAGTTACTTCTCACAAATAGTAACTGAGTTAGTAACTGACTTAAATCATTATAAAAGTAACTAATTACCAGGGAAAGTAACTTTTGCGTTACTTAAAAAAAATAAGTTAAAATAGGCCTATGTCAAATAACTTGGATGCACCCAAAATTAAATATGTTAAATTAATTAAATTGATTGGACACTATAGAATAAATTATTATTATAAAACATTGTACACTTATCTACACTATTGTAATGTTGCTATGGAACAATCTGGGAGATACCAATAAAATGTGGGAGCGGGGGCGCTAAAAATCAATCTCGCCTAGGGCAACCAAAGGGATAGAGCCGGCCCGTGACGGGCCTTGTGCAGTTCTCTCACAGGCTCTCGGACCTGCCCTGCTTGGAACATATGAGGGTACTCACAAAACTGCTCTCTTCCCATCATGGCGGACAGCAGCAGGCCTGGCGCGCAGGTTGCACTCATCAATCACTAGCCTCATGCCGTCTCTCATGGCTCCCAGACCCACTCTGCTTTCCACATACATCATGTCTTTCACTTATGACTCAAAACAATGGCAAAAGATGCAAACAGGTGTTCGCTCTTACTTAAAGTGAAAATGTGCAGATTTAAGGTGTAAAACACTGTAAACTAAATATCTACAGAAAAGAAACTAAAATAAACAAAGTAAAAGTTTAGTTTTAGACCTCAGCAATGTTATGATTTGACATTTAGCAGTTAAATAGGGAAATATTTGTGTACTAGCAAATAACAAATAACACAGGCTTTCTTTTTCTTTAGGTGGTGCAGAATACAGAGCCGGCAGTTCATGTGAGAGGCCAGGAGCCCCTTACTGCCTCAATGCTGGCAGCTGCACCATTAAAAGAGCAGAAACAACTCCTGGGTATTTTACACACATGGTCAATTAAACATTAGGTTTGAAGATGTAAACACTTTGAAAATTTTATCTCATCAAAGTGATTGTGAAATAACAATACTCTTCAGTAGATAGTAGAAATAGTACAGCAGGGGTGTCCAAGGGCCACTGTCCTGCAAAGTTGGTCTAGCCCCAACTAAACACCTGATCCAAAGTTATCAAGTCCTTCAGGATTACTAGAAATATACAGGCAGGTATTTTGTGACAAACTGAAGCTAAACTCTACGGTACTACAGAATAAAGTAGTTCATTCAATTTATCAAATCCCTGCAATTTGTATTCAATGAATGTATACATTCATCCCCTTTAGAGCAATACTGCTGGAAAAAGTAAAGAAAAAGAGTGCTGACATTTTTCAGTGTATGACTATTCAGTTATTGAATGGCTTCAAAAGACTTGGAACAAAGCACATATTCTAGGTACTACATCATATTGTATTTAAAATAACTAAATTATTTGCATCCCATTCAGGTGAGAGGTTGTATCCTCTTATCCAGGCTTTGCATCCTGCACTTGCGGGAAAGATCACAGGCATGCTTCTGGAGATTGACAACTCTGAACTACTGCACATGCTTGAGTCTCCAGAGTCCCTGGACTCTAAGGTTCCACCAGTCAAAAACTAATTACTCAAGGCCAGTAAAGAAGCAGTCTCAGAGATCAGTTTTTTTTTTTTAATTCTTTAGGTTGAGGAGGCAGTAGCAGTACTTCAGGCTCATCAAGCCAAGGAACTGTCGACCAAGTGAGGAAGCTCTGTAAGGCAGGAAATCTGTTTAGTCTTCTAGCTTAATATTTGGCCTTACTCATGTGCAATGTCAATTACGAGTGTCGCACAAATGTAGACCACTTTTATTTGATTTTTTGCAGGCATGCAACTGAAGGTCTGTGAATGTTGTTCCAGAGAATGGGGGAAAGGAAAACCATTGAAAACAGTACTTCAGATTCATGTTATTTAATCCATGGTTTGCACACTGCAAATGTCCTTTTTCTCTCCACAATATTAAGTTTGTTCTGATTTTGTTTAAAAAAAAGAAAAAGAAAAAAAAGAAATGACAAAAGGCTAAAAAATGTTTTGAAATTTCTGTGTGCAATAAAATGATCCTGGCTTAATAGACATGCAAATGGGGTTCATAAGTGTTTTTTTTTTACAATAGAAGAAAAAAGTTAATTGGCAGCATTTAATCTGTTTCCCTATGTAATCTAAATTACATAGGATATTAGAATACTCATTCCTCTACTCCAAAAAAAAAAAATACAGATTTAGGAGACCACACATAGTAATACTCTTTTGCTCATTTTGCAGTGTTTTACTTGTAAATTTAACCAATGATTACAGTTTTTCTCAATCGAAAAAATTTGTGAAAAATTTGACGCATTTCTCCAAAGAATGTAGTTGCTCTTAAAACAATTAACACCGCACACTCAACAATCTCATGACAACAGTTCAGTATTCACTGCATAATAAAGCACTGCACTTTATTCTAGTAATGCATTTAACAAATATAACATAAAAATACCATCTACTCCTCTTTCTACATTCTCAGCTCTTCTTGCTTCTACCTCAACTCATAAAAGGGTCATGAAACCCCAAACCAAATTTTCTGAGATTTTAACAAAGGTATGTGTGTAGAACACCATTGAAGACAATGTTAACATCTTTTAGATTTAATAGTTGGGTTAAAATGTTTAAATATATATATTTTTTTTCGTCTTCCGGGTTTAAAATCTTCATCATCCGGGTTTAAAATCTTCATCGTGTCCATGTCACCCGCTGTGACGTGGCCGTGCACTGTGAGTTCGTTGCTGACTCGTTGGTGTCTCATAATTATTAATGATACTGAGTTTTCTTATCCTATGAGGAGACACGGTCTCTTAATTATTCATGACACCACATGGATCTTACCAACGACAGACTTGTCAAACTGTGATATTGCATAGTAGATGAGAGAGACAATCATGGGACGCAAGTGTTTGTTTTTTATGGTGCAAAGTCCAAGTGTGTTGAAAATGTTCCCGCGATGCTGCCAGAGCTAGACTCTGGCTGTGGACGGTTGGTTTGCCATCAACCATCTTTATTACCGGTATGACGGTTCAGAGGGCGCGTAGATCTAGGCTATGCACAGAATTATTTTTTTTAAGCGGAAAGTTAATAATTTTCAAATGCATTTATAGTGTCTATATAAACCACTAGGATAGGATAGGATAGTACTTTATTGCCCGTGTACACGGAAATTTGTCTTGCAATACAAGCTCCAACAATTTTAACACACACAAACTAAAAACAAAAACATACAATCATCAATAAAAAGTATACGAAGTTACTTAAATAATATTATGGGTACTCTGTCCTGCAAGACTGTTCTTCAATAGCCATAAATATATACATTTATTAAAAATGCAAGTGGGGGGGGGGACTATCACTTCTTTCCCCTCATGTATTGATTCAGCATTGATATTGACAGAGGAACAAATGAGTGTTTATATTTGTTCTTCCTGCACTCTGGGATATTATATATATACATACACTATATATTTTATAATGACATTATAATTATACATGTAGCCTACATTAATATGTTAATATGTAGCAGAACATTCAGTGACTTGAAAGGACAATGGCTAATAAAGTGTCAGTGTATTTCAAAAGACTTTGCCAGCTATATAAAAAAATATCTAGCATTTCCTCACGTTTTACCAATGCTTTTTAGTGACAGTCGATATGTATGGAACATTGACAGTGATGGCCATATACCACACCCACTCCGTCCCTTCTTTCTCACAGCTATCCACGCCCATTTAAGTTGCATTTTTGACTTGAGCTAAAAGATGGGTTTCATGATCCTTTAAGATATCTATCCTTCCAAAACCTCTCTCTCATCAAGCGCAGCTTTAGTTCAGTCAGGCCACGTAGGTATAGTGCTGTGGTCAGCTGTCAAATCACACCAACTTCCATTCTCCTATTAGACTGGGGGGATAAATGTGGCATTGCTGCTCGGAAAGTATGCTCATTCTGCTCGCAAGCATTGCGATACAGTTAACCTCAGCATGAAAATTATGTTTACATTATTTCTATCAGATGCTGTTTCCTGATGATGGACACTTTGAATATCCAGCTAGTGAGACGCTGCTCTTGGATAGCAGCAAGGAATCCTTTTTCTTCGAACACACCTTTTTCTTCGAACACACCTTCCGGTTATTAGTATCTGGAATGAGTTATAATTATATAAATATAATGAGATAAAAAAGGTGTCACAGTGGGACACTGAGACTAGAGACTTTTATTATTATTATACTGGACTAAGAACACACTACATACACTTTTTTTTACAAACATAACACATATTTTTTGCGCATTATTATAACACCAGATATGTGGGTGTCAGTGATTGTGTATTGTTTGAGTGTTGTTACGGTCCAAACCATGTGCTTTTCCTTTAGTTAAATATTTTCTGAGTCATTCATTTTGTTATTGTTGATTCGTGTAGTGCATTAAGAATTCAGACAAGACCGATTGCCGGGTTAAATATTTATTGTGTTCAAACTTTCACTTACATCAAAGAAATTGTCATACTCACGTGCTGGAACATTTTCACATTGCAAACAGAAGAAACCCGGTCACAGTATCTGCCACTATTTTAAAATAACTATTTCCCGCCAAAAGAAGACATAGTTAATTGGACTTATGTCTGAGGGGGAGATTGGTGTTTGTTGGATTCTTTGATAACTATGATTATTGAATTTGGTTTGTTTTGTTCCAGATGTTTGTATTTTTTTTGTATATTTTTTTATTGTAACAGTTATGTCTTTGTTGTTACTGTTAAATATTTATTTATTTTTGTTTGTTTTTATTAAATGTTGTTATTACTTTCAATTACTTAATGGTTTAGTCCAAGTGGGAGGGGCTTATACTATTTAAGAGGGCCTCTCAGTGTTGTAAGGGAGCTCATAGAGTGAGTTTGTTGGGAGTTGCTTGTGACTTTTGGCAAATTTCTGACATAGCCAAAAGTTTGTTTGTGCATTTAACTTTGAACAGTTTATTTTATTTTTTTTTATATATATATATATATATATATATATATATATATATATATATATATATATATATATATATATATATATATATATACTTTTTGGATTTTCACTGTAAATATCAGATGCACTCCTTTGGAATATCTTTGTTTTTCACTTTTTGGAATAAACACTGTACTTTTGACTTCATCAGCACGTCATCTAATTTTATTTATTTTTTGCGCCTCCATCGGCTGGTACATTCAGAGCAGTGGTACTGCACAACCGTGTCTCTGTTACAGTTGGTGTCAGAAGTTTTTTGTACTGCTGAGGTGACAGTGGACATTCACTCAAAAAAATTATTTTAGCTCTTTGTTCAATTTAATTAATTAAAATGAGCATATACGACACAATCCTTCATAGAAATGATTCCAGCTTAATTTCATTAAATGTAATCAATGTAATCTTTTAAAAATTTGGTTTACCAAATTTTTGTTAATTGAGTCAACATGAATATTTTTCGTTCGTCTTAAACGGGTGTCACTCAAAAAATGAATTTTGGCCTCTTGTTAAAATAATTAATTAAAATAAGCAAAAGTAACATGATTGTTTAATATTGTCACAACTTAATTTAATTGTGTTCAATCAACCTAATTCATTTGTGTGAAATCTACATTAATCATTGTTGTTGACATCTAACTGGGCAATGGATCTGTAGTTCCCAGCATGCTTTGCAAGGGACTGCATTAAGAGGGTCAATTTATGGAAAAAGTGTTATTTTATGTGTTTTTCAGTGAATGGAAAGATGTTGTTAGTTAATATTAGTGTTTAATGTTCAGTTATGTTAGAAACTTAGAGTACTTTCTGTAATGTTTTTGAATTTTGTGGTTACCATTATGCAGACGAGTGGTGGTCAGTATTGTGTTCAGACTCAAAATTATACAACATGTGCTTTAAACCTCCTGTTCAGGCTGTGGGCACTCAGTAAGCACTATGTGTGAACCTCACTCGCAGTCCTGCACAAGTAATGTTATATAACTATGTAAAAAATGGTATCTTGGAAGTGACCATAGAGTCAAAATAACTATAATTATAATGTTGGTGAATTAAGGCAGGACAAAAACTAAATGTAGTTAACCTGACAACTTTATCTAGTAGGAATGACTAAATTAATTTAAATTCATCCAACAAGATTACAACAAATTATTTCAAACTAATTTGAATTTGTTGGAATAATGTAATTAAATTTCGTGGAAAACCTTTCCTTAATTTAATTAAGTTCGTTCAACAGATTATTTTTTGAGTGTTCTTGGTTTTGCAATCCCACCAAACACGAGGAATCAACCTGATGAAAGAACAAGGCCAGATGTGGACCAGAGTGAAGTCAGGGAGGATCCAGGTGATGTGCAGTCTACAACAGGGTCTGGAGCTGGAGCTGATGCTGCTGTTACTGCTCTGGCGCAGATGATCAAGTCCTTTATGGAATATCAAAGGATCGAGGCGATCGACAAGAGAGAGAGACAGTCTGACGAGAACAAAATTATAAAGTGCTCAGTCACCATGTCACACAGATGCAGCTGGACATGGAACGTATCAGGCATGGACCAGTCGACGACAAACCAACACCCAGGGTGATCGACCGAGACCTATGGCTTGCAAGACTGGAGGACTCCGATGATATTGAGCACTATTTGCTGACATTTGAGAGACTGGCAGAGGTGTACCAGTGGCCTAAGAGGACTGGGCCATTCACCTCATACCGCTGCTAACTGGTAAGGCCAGATCTGCGTTTGTAGCAATGGACCCTGCACATACACAAGACTGTGATGTTGTAAAACAGTGATACTGAAAGTATGAAATCAATGCTGAGACTTATAGACTGAGGTTCCGTAACCTAAATACCCCTGACCGACGAGTCGCCACAGGAGCTTTACATCAGACTAAAGGACCTGTTTTGCAAGTGGGTGCGCTACTACAGTAGCAATAAAGAGGACATCATGGAGGCCCTTGTTCTGGAACAGTTCCTATGGGTCTTGTACCCAGACGTGAGGACTTGGAGCATGATCCATCGACTGCTGCTGAGGCTGCCAGACTGGCGGAGGCATATATCACAGCCCAAAAGGAGTAGGACACTTCCGCTATGCAGGAATTCTCCCTTTGCCCAGAGGTAAGTCTGAGGGATTGGGGGGCTGTTCAATCTCTCAAGATAGAATCTTAAGATTTACACAAAGCAAAGCCATTACACCGCAGGTATCTGCGCAGAGTGTAGTTAAGGAGGATGCTGTCTGTTATCATTGTGGTCAGCCAGGCCATACTAGACCTCTTTGCCCCCTGGAAGAAACCCAAAACAGCAAGCCTTTGTTATGTCCCTCATCCAGTTCAGTCATTCCCCATGAAATGTATCTCACAGCCAGTTAGATCTGTTTTGTTAAATGGTAGACCAGTTTTAGCCTTGGTAGATACTGATTGTACATATACACTAGTGCAGAGCAGATATGTGCCCAGACAAGAATGGAGTGACACAGAGACGGTTACGGTTTGTTGTGCACGCGGTGACAACACTCCATTGCCTACTGCAGAAGTGTATATTGAAGTGTTGAATCAGTCTTATCTTACGAAGGTTGGAATTGCTGAGACTCTTCACTATCCCGTACTCCTTGGCACAGATATGCCAGTGTTTGCTGAATTACTGCAGGACACAGAATGGTGTGGGGTAGTGACGAGGGCTCGAGGCAAAGCAGGCAGTACAGACAATACTCAACACAGACTCAGATAATCCCTTACAAACCTTGCCTTTTTGTGCTGCTGATATCGAAGATTGAGTCAGGACCAACAGAAGATAGCAGGTTGCAACAGCATAGGGATTGGGTAGCAGGGTTGATTGACACCTCAGAACAGGCAACCGAGGATATTGCTGAACCAGAATTATCTGAGTCAGACATTGTGATTCCCTATGGTCTAGCCCAGTTGCAGAGGGAAGACCCAACCCTAAACACATGTTTTGATCAGGTTAAGCAAAAGGATGATACTGATGTTTTGCATGATGAGCCTTTTGCGCTGAAACATGGACTCCTGTATAAGCAGACTAAAGGAAGGAGATCTTTGGCTTGTTGTACCTAAATCACAAAGAAGTGAGGTGTTAAAGTTAGGTCATTCCGTTCTATGGTCAGGTCATTTGGGGTTCGCAAAGACATGTTGGAGAATCTCTAAACGATTTTATTGGCCCAGAATGTACACAGACATTAAGGAATACTGCCAGTCATGCCCTGAATGCCAACTCACTGCTGGTCAGACTCCTGCCAATGCACCATTGATCCCTTTGCCTGTTATTGATGTACCTTTTGAGAGAATAGGAGTGGATGTTGTTGGACCAGTTGAGAGAAGCCAGGCAGGAAACTGGTTTATTCTAGTAATCTCCGATTACGCCACAAGATACCCTGAAGCATATCCCTTGAGAGATGTTACTGCTAGGCAGATAGCTTCAGCCAAGGCCGGTTCTATTCATTCGGTTCACGTGACGTCACTGTAGCTTTGCGCCGCCATCTTTGCGACCAGTTTGCGACCGACGGTCACATTAATGCCTGCAATGTGTTGTGCAGTTGGCTGCAAAAACAGCCGAAAGAGGAACCCTGAACTGGTATTTTATTCCATACCAAAAGAAGAGAGAATAGAAAATCTTTTTTTTAAAGACTTAGTCTCATGTTGCTGATTTGTGGTTTATTATATTTCTATTACAGCCTACTCTCAGTGGCCAACATATACAAACAGATAGACAGATAATGTTTTTTCTTCATTAAATTTGTTGGATCTGTTTAAATGCACTTTATCGTGGTAAGTTATTAGATTTGGGGTTATTTTGACATAACTGTCTGTCTGTCTGTCTGTCTAAATCTAATAAATATTTTTCTGAAGTTCATAAAGATGTGTTTGTCTTGCGTTTGTCTTCGTCAGACGCGCTTTAGATGTTATTTTTGTGCAAGTGTTAGCTCTGCAGACGATGCATAATCAGCCTTGAAATGCATATTAAAGGACTAACGTTAGTTCTTCCAAAAATGATAACTCTGCCGTCATTTAACTACTCACCATCATGTGCAAATCCTTAAGTTTACTTTCCGTGGAAGACAAAGGGACATTTTTGAATTATGTAGCCTAAGACTCTTCTTGTCGATGTAATAAGAGTGAATGAGTAACAGCCTACTGGGGGCTGTCAAGCAAAAAATAATAATAATAAAAGACAAAAAACATCACAAAAGTATCATAAAAGTGATATAATACTACTCGTCCGTTATATTAATATCGTTATTTATTAATATGATAGCTTTATGTGACGAACAAACTGCAATTTATGTCGTTATATTATAATCACGAAGAGCTTTACCTCTTGATAGCTTTTAACCGCAGCCAAATCATTCAAAAAGATTCGACTCGAAAGACTCATTTCGATATTTGTGATTAACCTTCTCTGTAAGTTAACTGAACATCTGTTCTATCAGAGAGATATGGCAGTCTTTTATAATATTTGACTGATGTCTCTGACTGTGCTGATGCAGTTGTCTCTGTCCCAGTGCTGATGTTCGGATTAGAAAGATTCATTCATGCCAGCCGAACTGCTGCAGAGGATTCATTAATGACATCGCCTCGACTCTCATGAACGCGTGCCATAGCTCTATGACAAATGTATTTCTATTTCATGAAAGGCCAATTAGGGCAAGCCTGGGGCAGATAATAATGGACTAAAGAAAACTGGGGGTAACAAATAAGGATCGGAGCCTAAAATTGAAATTTTCTCAAGGTATCTCTATCTCTCTCTCTCATTCAAATAGGCAGTTTGAGCTGCCGTACCGGGCGAGTCGGTCGCAAATATGGCGGCGTTCTATTTGTAGTGACGTAGGTGGCATCTATGAATCTAGGCGAGATTGATTTTAGTACAAAAATACTCTTATTATCACTCCAAAACTTAAAGTTGAAGGTTCTGTAATAAATTGTTCATACAAATGCTACAAATAACGTTCAAGGATATTTCTATCATCCTACATAGCTGCATTGTTTTATCTGTGTAATGTAACTTGTAGATAAATTGCAATTATTACCTGGCTGATACAACTAAGGGGTTCGGAGTCCCAACTGTTGTGCATTTTAATGTTTAATTCATTTTTAAATCAAATTTAAATGTTAAATTCATCAATCTGGTGCAATTCAGTGTAACTAAAAGAGGTTTGAATTTTTCTTTGTTCAATTTGCACAGTGTCTGTCTACATTAGGCTACACTTCAACATAATAGGCTGAAATATAAATGTAACGAAACAAATGCAATGAAAAATAAAATAAACTTTCATAATTAGTTTTGTACAAATTTCTATACTTGTAAGTAAGCTATAGACTTGGAAGCAACTCAACGTCAGCAATTAAGCAAAACAGTAAATTAAGACAAATTTGTTAAGACAAAAAAATAAATAAAACTAGGCTATGAGATGTCTCGGCCCAAAAAGCACGTCGGTCACCGGGAATCTCAAGTAGGCTGCTACGCCTGATTTATTGCGTTTGACACTTTAATGGCTGAGATGAAAAAAGGCTTACCTTTATACTGGACTTTCTTTTTATTTTGTTGCTTTCTCTGTGTTCATCCCTGTGGACCAGAGCAGTGCCGATCCTGACCTCCCTGGGGCCCTAAGCAAAATTCTGCTAAGGGGCCCTCTACCTGACCCGTGACGCCATGACGTGAGCTATGTAAACCATTTGCCAATGCTACACAGTCACACCTGACACTTCAGTGCTCCAAATACAATCCTCCCTCCTTCAAACAAAACAGTCAAAGAACAGAATGAGGTTCAAACAAACAATATTTATTGAATAGAGTATTTTCCATAGAATATTAAGATAACAAGTGAATATTATTAAGTAAGTGAAAATTAATGTAAACATAAATAAGAATAACATAATAAATTATAACCCTGAGCTTTGGCTTTTGGGATTAACTTTTGTTCTCTCTACAGCCTGGGCATTAGGTGATGCAACTAGTGATGCAGATATCAATAATCCCTGTGAGTGATGACATCATTGATATCAAGAATTAACTTTTGTACAAGTGAACATGTAATTCCTGCTATCAAAAATAGACATTGGTAGATAAAAATGTAACTAAGGGGCCTTACTAGTAAAAAATAATCAAGAATTCACATTGCAAATAGTAAAAAAAATGAATTCTTGATATCGAAAAATAGATTAATGAATAAAAGCTAAAATGGCTTGCCATGGCATGTTAAAGTTTTTTTTATTATGCATGTTGAAGCAATTCTTGATTTATGGTTATTATTTACTGAGGGATGTGCATACATATTGACCAGTATGTCCAGCTAATCAACATTTTAAATTCAATATAGCCTATATAGCTTTGAACCTGGTGAGGAAGTCCTTTTGTTGCTTCCAACATCTGACAATTAGCTGTTGGCAAAATTGCAAGGCCCATACCAGATAAAGAAGGTACAGTAGGTCCTGTGACCTATCAGATAGAAGTTCCCTCAAGAAAACAGCCTCTGCAGACATTCCATGTGAACATGCTGAAGAAATGGTATTCGCATCGAAATCCAGGACAGAAGATAACAATGACATTGCAAATTGAATTTACAGCACGTGAGTGAAGAGCAGAGAAATCAGTTATGGAAATGGATACCTGATCAGCTGTTCATGGATACCCCTGGCAGAACAGACTTGGTTGACCATACTATCATCCTCAAGGACCCCAAACCTGTCTGCCAGTCTGTGTATTGATGTGCCAGAGAAACTTCTATCTGTTGTGAAAGAGGAATCCATGAAACAACTGGGAGTTATTGAGCCATCGTCAAGTGAATGGAGCAGTCCCATAGTGCTGGTGCCGAAGAAAGATGGTACCCTGCGGTTCTGCCTAGACTTCAGAAAGCTGAACAGTATTATTACGTTTGATCCGTATCCAATGCCACGGGTGGATGAGCTGGTAGAGAGACTGGGAAGGGCGAAGTACCTGAGCACGCTGGATCTCTGCAAGGGATATTGGCAGGTGCCACTGGAGCCAGCATGTAAAGAGCTTACTGCTTTCAGAACCCCCTTTGGCCACTACCAGTTCCGAATCCTTCCTTTTTGGGCTCCATGGGGCTGCAGCCACATTTCAAAGGATGATGGATAAAATCCTGCATGGTACAGAGGACTATGCTGCAGCTTACCTTGACGACATCATGATATTCAGCCAAAGATGGGAGGAGCATCTGGAACACCTTAAGGAGGTGTTGAATCGCATCGAGGCTGCAGGACTTATCATCCGCCCCGATTAATGTGCCCTCGCCAAGCCAGAAACCCAATACCTTGGATTTGTACTGGGTCACGGTGTGATCCGAACCTCAGGTGGGGAAAGTGGAGGCTGTTAAAAGTGCGAAAAACGTTTCTGAATGGTACGTGTTTGATTTATGATTATTCTATTATTACATAAGAAGTTTGATACCCTGTTATAATTGAAAATGCTAATGCTGCTTGTTAGCTTTTTGACATACGTTTTTATCTTGATTAAACATTTAATACAAATTATAGGGTTAGGGTTAGGGTTAAAAAAACATCTAAATAAATGGCTATTGTAAACAAACACTGTTGACATTGATCGCGTTTATGAACAAATCGCAAAATTACGTCATAAAGTAGCTATACCTGGCAAATACATTTAATAAATATATATGATTACTAATTAAGCTTCAAAGTGTACGCGTTTGTCAGAGAAACCCGAAATAACATAACAAAGTGACTATAAAAACGGCGATGGCATTTGTTTACGTCCTTGCTAAAACGAAACCATTAACGTTACGTCTAAAATTATACTAATACATTTAAAACGATTAAGTCTTACTTACAGGTTGTTGCCCAACAATTGCTGCATCTGGTTTTAACGTTGGAACAGCTTCAGGTTTGAGCAAAAGTTTCTTGTGTAATCCGGCATTGAATTGGTGTAGATTCAGGAAGCTGTCTTCAGTGAAATGTGCCGCACAAAGAGCTAAATTACGATTGTAATTGTCAGAAAACATTATTAAACATAAATGTTAGCCATTGTTGACGGACTAGAGCATCCGAAGGAAGCCCGAACACAGAAGACCTGACATCTGGATGAAAATAGCACACTTTAGACGGCATGGCTAAGTTAGCTCTCCCCTGTAACTCTTCCTCTTCGGCAATGACGCAGCTATATGCGCATGTCCTATTTTTCCATATTCCGGAGGGAGTGGTTGATGCAAATGTGGGGGTTAGTGACGTACCATAACCCAGCTGTAGTCCAAATCCAGTCGTTTTTGTAGGCAATTATACTTCCTGGTTTATAAAAGACGATATCTCTGCTTACACTGAACTTTCAGCGCTGCAACTTTGCAGATACTGTTCATGCACCAACAGCAACATTACACACTATTTAAAATCAAAAATGTGAGACAGGAAAAAAAACCCCTTTAAGTGGGCCTTGGACTCTTTAAGGTATTATTTGCTCGGACGAAGATTTCGGTTGGAAACTGACCACCGAGCTTTGGCCTGGTTAGGCCGCATGAGAGACTCGAATGCTCGCATTCTAGATGATTTCTGGCCATGCAGCCATTTGACTTTGAGGTACTCTACAGATCAGGGTCACAGAATTACACTGCAGGCGGTGTCTGGAGAGGGAGGGGGAAATGTCAAAGTGGGACACTGAGACTAGAGATTTTTATTAATATTATACTGGACTAAGAACACACTACATACACTTTTTATACAAACATAACACATATTTGTTTTGCGCATTATTATAACACCAATTAACACCAGATATGTGGGTGTCAGTGATTGTGTATTGTTTGAGTGTTGTTCCTGTTCAAACCATGTGTTTTTTCTTTAGTTAATATTTTCTGAGTCATTAATTTTGTTATTGTTTATTCGTGTAGTGCATTAAGAATTCAGACAAGACCGGTTGCCGGTTTAAATATTTATTGTGTTCAAACTTTCACTTACATCAAAGAAGTTGTCATACCCGCATGCTGGAACATTTTCACATTGCAAACAGAAGAAACCCGGTCACAGTATCTGCCACCATTTTAAAATAACTATTTCCTGCCAAAAGAAGGCATAGTTAATTGGACTTATGTCTGAGGGGGAGATTGGTGTTTGTTGGATTCTTTGATAACTATGATTATTGAATTTGGTTTGTTTTGTTTCCAAATGTTTGTATTTTTTTGTATTTTTTTTTATTGTAACAGTTATGTCTTTGTTGTTACTGTTACAATCTTTATTTATTTATTAGGGCCCAAGCCCTGAAAGGGCGAAGGCCTTATTGCAGGGGTTCTCAACTCCAGTCCTCGCGACCCACTGCTCTGCATATTGTGTATGTCTCCCTTATTTAACACACCTGATTCAGATCTGCTCAGCTCATTAGGATAGACTCTGTTTCTTTTTTCTGCAAAGTAAGCGCCATTTCCGTGGCCGCAACATGCTCAAAAAGTCACCAAATTTGGCACGCATGTCAGGACTGGTGAAAAATTTCGTATTTTGTGGGTTTCGAGGATGGGCGGGGCAAAATGGCTCGCTAGCGCCACCTAGAAAATTGGAAAAAATAGCCCCTCGTCTACGTTCAACCTACATGCATGAAATTTGGTGGGGACGTGCATCATGTCAAAACGCACAAAAAACCCTCAAGAACACCGCAAATTCGACAGGAAGTCCGCCATTTTGAATTTGGCGACCATTTTGAGACGATTTACACACTCCGTACTTTAACGAACTCCTCCTAGGGATTTAGTCGGATCGACTTCAAATTTCTGCTGTGCCTTCTAAAGGCATTGACGATGTAAAGTTGTGCTATCTGCGTGTTTTCATTAATGGGCGTGTCCGTGGCATCGAATGATTCGCCATGAAACAGGAAGTTGTAGGAACTTGGCTGTAAATGCCCAGATCTGCACGAAATTTTACACATTTGACAAGAGTCCCACCCTGAACAAATCCACATGCCGACATTCACCCACAGTCATAGCGCCACCTAGTGGCAACAGGAAATGACCTTTAACGAAGCAGCCTCCGCCGCATGTTTGACCGACATGTACAAAATTTCTGTGGTTCATTTACCATGTCCAGACGCACAGAAAAGTCTCTTGGAGCGATGCCCTAAACTCGACAGGAAGTCCACCATTTTGAATTTGGTGGCCATTTTGGGACGATTTACACACTCCGTACTTTAACGAACTCCTCCTAGGGATTTAGTCAGATCGACTTCACATTTCTGCTGTGCCTTCTAAAGGCATTGATGATGTAAAGTTGTGCTATCTGCGCGTTTTCGTCGATGGGCGTGTCCGTGGCGTCGAATGATTCGCCATGAAACAGGAAGTTGTAGTAACTTGGCTGTGAATGCCCAGATCTGTGTGAAATTTTACACATTTGACAAAAGTCCTGCCCTGAACAAATCTACATGACGACATTCACCCACAGTCATAGCGCCACCTGCTGGCAACAGGAAGTGACCTTTAACGGAGCTGCTTAGCAAATTCACAGCCGCACCGGCTCAGCTACAGAATATGTAACGCGGCCGCCTCATATCCCGACGCGCTACAGGTGCGAGGGCCCGCCCCATCGCTGCTTTCAGCTTTAATTAGGGCCCGAGCACTGAACGGTGCGAGGCCCCTCTTGAAACTGTTAGGGTTATATTATTTATTTATTTATTTATTTATTTTTTTTTTTTTTTTAGGGCCCGAGCACTAACGGTGCGAGGCCCCTCTTGAAACTGTTTGAGTTATTTTTTTTTTACTATTATTTTTCTTTTTTTCTTTTTTTTTTTTTTTTTTTTCTTTTTTTTTTTTCTTTTTCTGCAAAGTAAGTGCCATTTTCGCGGCCGCAACATGCTCAAACTCACCAAATTTGGCACGGATGTCAGGACTGGTGAAAAATTTCGTATTTTGTGGGTTTCGCGGATGGGCGTGGCAAAATGGCTCGCTCAGCGCCACCTAGAAAATTGAAAAAATTAGCCCCTCGTCCACGTTTAACCTACATGCACGAAATTTGGTGGGGACGTGCATCATATCAAAACGCACAAAAAAGCCTCAAGAACCCCTACCCTAAACTCGACAGGAAGTCCGCCATTTTGAATTTGGCGGCCATTTTGGGACGATTTACACACTCCGTACTTTAACTAACTCCTCCTAGGGATTTAGTCGGATCGACTTCAAATTTCTGCTGTGCCTTCTAAAGACATTGACGATGTAAAGTTGTGCTATCTGCGCGTTTTCGATCAATGGGGTGTCCATGGCGTCGATGATTCGCCATGAAACAGGAAGTTGTAGTAACTTGGCTGTAAATGCCCAGATCTGCACGAAATTTTACACATTTGACAAGAGTCCCGCCCTGAACAAATCTGCATGCCGACATTCACCCACAATCATAGCGCCACCTAGTGGCAACAGGAAATGACCTTTAACGAAGCAGCCTCCGCCGCATGTTTGACCGACATGTACGAAATTTCTGTGGTACATTTACCATGTCCAGACGCACAGAAAAGTCTCTTGGAGCGAATGCCCTAAACTCGACAGGAAGTCCACCATTTTGAATTTGGTGGCCATTTTGGGACGATTTACACACTCCGTACTTTAACGAACTCCTCCTAGGGATTTAGTCGGATCGACTTCACATTTCTGCTGTGCCTTCTAAAGGCATTGACGATGTAAAGTTGTGCTATCTGCGTGTTTTCGTCAATGGGCGTGTCCGTGGCGTCGATGATTCGCCATGAAACAGGAAGTTGAAGTAACTTGGCTGTAAATGCCCAGATCTGCACCAAATTTTACACATTTGACAAGAGTCCCGCCCTGAACAAATCTACATGCCAACATTCACCAACAGTCATAGCGCCACCTGCTGGCAATAGCAAGTGACCTTTAACGAAGCAGCGTAGCAAATTCACAGCCGCACCGGCTGAGCTCCAGAATATGCAATGCGGCCGCCTCACACCATGACGCGCTACAGGTGCGAGGGCCCGCCCATCGCTGCTTGCAGCTTTAATTTTTCTTTTTTTTCTTTTTTTCTGCAAAGTAAGTGCCATTTTCGCGGCCGCAACATGCTCAAAAACTCACCAAATTTGGCACGCATGTCAGGACTGGTGAAAAATTTCGTATTTTGTGGGTTTCGTGGATGGGCGTGGCAAAATGGCTCGCTAGCGCCACCTAGAAAATTGAAAAAAATTAGCCCCTCGTCCACGTTCAACCTACATGCACGAAATTTGGTGGGAACGTGCATCATTTTAAAACGCACAAAAAAGCCTCAAGAACCCCTACCCTAAACTCGACAGGAAGTCTGCCATTTTGAATTTGGCGGCCATTTTGGGACGATTTACACACTCCATACTTTAACGAACTCCTCCTAGGGATTTAGTCGGATTCGACTTCAAATTTCTGCTGTGCCTTCTAAAGGCATTGACGATGTAAAGTTGTGCTATCTGCGTGTTTTCGTCAATGGGCGTGTCCGTGGCGTCGAATGATTCGCCATAAAACAGGAAGTTGTAGTAACTTGGCTGTAAATGCCCAGATCTGCACGAAATTTTACACATTTGACAAGAGTCCCGCCCTGAACAAATCCACATGCCGACATTCACCCACAGTCATAGCGCCACCTAGTGGCAACAGGAAATGACCTTTAATGAAGCAGCCTCCGCTGCTTGTTTGACCGACATGTACGAAATTTCTGTGGTACATTTACCATGTCCAGACGCACAGAAAAGTCTCTTGGAGCGATGCCCTAAACTCGACAGGAAGTCCACCATTTTGAATTTGGCGGCCATTTTGGGACGATTTACACACTCCGTACTTTAACGAACTCCTCCTGAGGGATTTAGTCGGATCGACTTCACATTTCTGCTGTGCCCTCTAAAGGCATTGACGATGTAAAGTTGTGCTATCTGTGTGTTTTCGTCAATGGGCGTGATTTAACACACCTGATTCAGATCCTCAGCTCGTTAGGATAGACTCAGAGTCTATCCTAATGAGCTGAGGATCTGAATCAGGTGTGTTAAATAAGGGAGACATGCACAATATGCAGAGCAGTGGGTCGCGAGGACTGGAGTTGAGAACCCCTGATGTAATGTATTCCAAAGCAGGGGTTACATTTTTGCACGTCGTGCTGAACAACCCTAAAGGCGGCAAGGTGGCGGTGCCACCGGCTTTAATATATATATATATATATATATATATATATGTATATATAGCTGATGAAGGGCCAAAGCCGGCGGTACCGCCATCCCTGCTCGCAGCTATATTTATATATATATTTTTTGTTTGGTTTAATTAAATTTTGTTATTACTTTCAATTACTTAATGGTTTAGTCCAAGTGGGAGGGGCTTATACTATTTTAAGAGGGCCTCTCAGTGTTGTAAGGGAGCTTGTAGAGTGAGTTTGTTGGGAGTTGCTTGCGATTTTTGGGTCAAATTTCTGACATAGCCAAAAGTTTGTTTGTGCATTTAACTTTCAACAGTTTATTTTATTTTTATTATTTTTATTATTTTTACTTTTTGGATTTTCACTGTAAATATCAGATGCACTCTTTTGGAATATCTTTGTTTTTCACTTTTTGGAATAAACACTGAACTTTTGACTTCATCAGCACGTCATCTCTTTTTTTTACGCCTCCATGGGCCAATGTACATTAAGAGCAGTGGTACTGCACAACCGTGTCTCTGTTACAAAAAGTTAGAGAGAAACTAAAGGACCATGGTACAACAGTGCCACATGTTATCAAGAGAGAAACTCATAACTTAGAGCATAAATGGAAACAAACTAATTTAGCGGTCCTTAGAATTTGTCTTTGGCTAAGCCACGTCCTAGAATGTAGATTGACCAATCACAGCCCAGCCAAGAACGAGCTCCCACAGAGGTCCGACACTTTTTCACAGCGCTCCATTGACTTTCAACACTCTCATATTTTTCGTCTCGGCAGGCTATTACCTAGCCTGGTTCAACCAGACTCTAGTACATTTCATTTGTACATAGAGTCTGGCCCCCTCCATTGAGAAACGTTTCCTTCCTTGTAGGCGGGTTCACTGTTAAAGTTCAAAACTATTGGATCTGCCCAGAGTCACTCAGGATCTGCCATAGCCAATCGCTAACGTGTGGTCGTGAGTGACGTATATCATGCGCCGAAACGGCTGGAAACAGAAAGTCCGAATATCAGAGGATTATGTTTACAATAGGATTTCAGTCAACGAGACCTGCAGGTTTTGTTAATCTAGGAACAACTATTAATTCGAAAATTGACACGAAGGACAGCGATGTATTCATTCAACGGTCATATTCATTCAGCCGTGCTCTAATCATTACAAATATGCAGACGCCGCTGCGGCCATTTCTGATCTGCCGCAAATGCTGTAACAGTTACACTGACTGAATCTGTATATGTGTAATAAATAACTTTTCATATAACGTCTTATTGTTTCTTAATTATGGTCTTCAAAGTATGTGTTTGTACCATAGACTGTAAAGGTTTGTGCATTTTGTTTATTAAAACAAATTAACCATCTAAAACGGAAAATATGGTCTTCAAAGTATGGGTTTTCACATTTTTATTTATGACAATTATTTTAAAAAGTTACAACCAATTTGTATGATTTACAACATGAAAAACTGACACACCAACCTCCTGCGCGAGTAGACAAAGGGGCTCAAAGTGTTCTATTCATCACAAGAATCCGTAAATTTACTGTTGGGAATATGAGCTGACATGACTCCTGAGTGCATATTCAACAACAGTTTAGCAGCCAGGACTCAGGGCTTCCAAACACCAGGCTACAGCATCCGTCCAAAATGTCACGGTTATCGTGCACACCGAGCGCTGCCTAGCACAAACTTCCAACCTTTCTGCCTCCTTCACTTGATCCTCCGTTAGTGCAACAAGAGGTGAGACGATAACAATCTGGCTTTAAATTCTGTATATTCGGCAGTTTCTTTTCCAACAACGGACCGAATAGCATTTCTCATGTCTTTCTCCGCTGCCTAACTCAAACTGAAGCGCTACATCAACGTCATTCGTTCTCAGCCACTCCCTCTATTCGCTGATTGGTCCTACAAAAAATTGATTTCTGGAAACCTAAGGCTATGGAGCGATCCCAGACGTAGTACTGAAGGAAAATGAAATTGAGCAGAAGTGCGTAGGAGGGCGCAGCCAGGCTAGCTATTACCGTCATAATTTTATCAAAAATATGGTTCAACGTTGTGCCTGGGTCATTTGTAACACAGATACCCGTTTCCCAGAGAGGTAGGAGAGGGGTGTCTGTTACAGTATAGTAGTAATGATTTTATCAATTTCTTTACTGAGAAATTAGAAATCACATCCGAAACACAATTGTAAATGTACAATCCTTCATGGTGTCTCATGATTCAGCCTCAATTATCGCCCCTCAAGAACAACTACACCCCTTTACAACTGTAGGACAGGAAGAGCTAAATAAACTCATCATTGCATCTAAACCAACATGTTTATTAGATCAAATACCCACTAAACTACTGAAAGAAGTGTTACCTGTAGTGGAAGAGACTTCTCAATATTATTAACTCGTCTTTATTCTTAGGTCATGTTCCAAGAAACCGCAATTAGATCCAAATAACCATGCAAATTACAGACCCATTTCAAATTTTCCATTTATGTCAAAAATACTAGAAAAATTTGTCTGCTCAATTGTGCTCTTTCTTCCAAGAAAATGATATCTATGAAAATTTCAGTCAGGATTCAGACCGCATCATAGCATAGAAACTCTGCAAGTTAAAATTGCAAATGATTTACTTTTAGCTTCTGACCAAGGCTGTATCTCAATACTAGTTCTGCTCGATCTTAGCACTGCGTTCAACACTATAGGTCATAAAATACTCTTGGATCGACTACAAAACTATACACTGTGTATACACTGGTGTTCAGGGACAAGCATTAAGCTGGTTTAGATCATACTTATTGGACCGTTATCATTTTGTCTCTGTAAATGGGGAAAAATAACGTGAGTAGCTTATGAAGTGCCGCAAGGATCGGTGTTAGGCCCTCTGCTATTCTCAATATATTTGCTACCACTTGGTAATATTGTAAGAAAACATGGAATTAATTTCCACTGTTATGCTGATGACACTCAATTATATATTTCATTAACGACCAGATGAAAACACTAACTCTAAAAAAATCTAAATTTACTGAGTGTCTTAAAGATAACAAATGCTGGATAATGTCTGCTATTAAATTCAGATAAAACGGAGGTAATACTAATTGGTCCAAAAAAATGACCTACAAAACCTCTTCACAATACAACTTTAATTTAGAAGGATGTCCTGTTACTTTATCCACTACAGTAAAAGACCTGGGTGTTATGCTAGACCGCAACTTATCTTTTTGAACATAGTATTTCATGTTTTTGAAATACTATGTTCAGCCTTTTTCCACCTTAGAAACATTGCAAATCTACGTAACATGCTATCTGATTCTGATGCAGAAAAGTTTGTTCATGCATTCATGACCTCGAGACTAGATTACAGTAATGTTTTATTCGCTGGTTGTCCTGTATCCTCAATAAACAAGCTAGTTAGTGCAAAATGCAGCTGCTAGAGTTCTTACTAGGTACTACAATTACAGTTACAATTACAATTAATTATTTGTAATTGTTATTATAATTAATTAATTAATTAATTAATTATTAGTTCTTACTACAATTACAAAATACTACTACTGACCTAAAGCCCTAAATGGTTTAGCTCCTGTGTATGTAATGGCCCTTCTATCGCCCTGCAATCCAATCCATCCAACGCTAGTCCCGAGGAAAATGGCGTTCATCAGCTCCAGTTTGTATCCAGCCTCTCACGGAGACTTCAGATGCCCCAACACCTGCGATGAGACGACTTGACGCCATGGAACACCTCAGAGTGTCCAAAAGTTAAAATTAACTTAAATTATCTTACAGTGTACTGGGATCATTTAGTTTATGCATTAAATTAAGTAGGCCTATAATCCAGATGGCTGTCCAGTCATAACTGTTAAAACATGAGTTGTAATGAGTTGTTTTGACTTGTGAAAGTCTACATGTGTAAGTGTGAAACTACATATTTAATGTAAAAAATATGTCGCCATGAGTTATTGATCAAATTTTCCCCGTGTACTTCATTGTAATGAAATTGTGTTTTCCTCTTTTGTGCAGTTTTAATCAATACACCAACACTTTTATCTGTTCCTTAGCAAGTGTCGGCTGAAGCATGTGCAGTAAGCTTTTTCTAACGTTACATCAAAAGGAGGGAAATTACAACACTTTGTAATGCCCATTTGAATGTAATTCCCCCAATGCACAGGACAGTGAAGAAACCCTCTCTTTAAGTGCATAAATAACTTTACTTAATTTACACATCTACAGAAGAGTCTGCACAAAGCAGTGATGCAGAGGAGGGCAGTGTTGTACTTTTCCTTTTAATTTTTAATGCATAAGCCATGTGTGGACAGGTTTACCCCTACCCCTTGAAAATAGGGTATTTTGAAAATGCTTGACAACTTAAAGAGAAAAAAACTGCCACAAGAGATAGAGTTGCTTCACAGGAACTTCAGAGTAAGTGCTAATATATTATTTCTGGTAACACTTTATCTTACGACCCGCAAACAACTGTGTAAGTACACTGAAATTACAGTGTATACGGTTTCTGTAATTATAGTGTAGGCCTTCCGTGTAAGTACAAGGGAACAATATGTTAAGTTTTGGGTAATAAAGTGGTAACAAACAGATATACAACCTGCAAATAACTTTGTAAGTACACTATAATTACAGAAACGTACACCATAATTTCAGTGTACTTAAAAACTTATTTGCAGGTTATCTGTTTGTTACCCCTTTATTACCCAAAACGTAACTTATTGTTTCCTTATACTTACATGGAAGTACACTATAATTACAGAAACGTACACCATAATTTCAGTGTACTTCCATGTAAGTATAAGGGAACAATATGTTAAGTTTGGGATAAAAAAGGGGTAACAAGCTAATATACAACCTGCAAATTATTTAATTAGTTAAAAAGTAACAGGTACCTATTCTGGTAATATATTCCAGGCAAAAATTGTACGTCTGTGGTTTATAAAATGTATCACATTTCTGGGAAAATAAGTTCTTGTGCAATGTTACAGGGTAATTTTGACACCTGTGGGTTAAAAAATATAACACGCATGTATTATTCATGGATCACAGACACGCACCGCACACAAACACACACAGCACGCACGCACACACACACACACACACACACACACACACACACACACACACACACACACACACACACACACACACACACACACACACACACACACACACACACACACACACACACACACACACACACACACACACACACACACACACACACACACACACACACACACACACACACACACACACACACACACACACACACACACACACACACACACACACACACACACACACACACACACACACACACACACACACACACACACACACACACACACACACACACACACACACACACACACACACACACACACACACACACACACACACACACACACACACACACACACACACACACACACACACACACACACACACACACACACACACACACACACACACACACACACACACACACACACACACACACACACACACACACACACACACACACACACACACACACACACACACACACACACACACACACACACACACACACACACACACACACACACACACACACACACACACACACACACACACACACACACACACACACACACACACACACACACACACACACACACACACACACACACACACACACACACACACACACACACACACACACACACACACACACACACACACACACACACACACACACACACACACACACACACACACACACACACACACACACACACACACACACACACACACACACACACACACACACACACACACACACACACACACACACACACACACACACACACACACACACACACACACACACACACACACAAAAAAACACACACACACACACACACACACACACACACACACACACACACACACACACACACACACACACACACACACACACACACACACACACACACACACACACACACACACACACACACACACACACACACACACACACACACACACACACACACACACACACACACACACACACACACACACACACACACACACACACACACACACACACACACACACACACACACACACACACACACACACACACACACACACACACACACACACACACACACACACACACACACACACACACACACACACACACACACACACACACACATATATATATACACTATGATAAAAATTTAAATTATATATATTTGGCTTTACTTACTAGATTACTTAATGTTATTTCAAAATAATTTGTTTTTGCTATGATTTTAATTTAGATCGTACCTGTACCATGTGGTAATTAGTACTTACCTTATACCATTGAATTGCAATGACACTTAAATGTCAGGGCAAATATACTGTGTAATTAAAACGATTTTTAGTAAGTAGCTTTGTTACCCTCTTGTTCTGCGTAGTTACAGGGTAAGTGTAACTCCTGCGGGCTGTAAATTAAAGTGGTGCTTGTTACCCCTTTATTGCCCAAAACTTAACATATTGTTCCCTTATACCTAAATGGAAGTACACTATAATTACAGAAACATACACCGTAATTTCAGTGTACTTACACAGTTGTTTGGGGGTCGTAAAATAAAGTGTTACCATTATTTCACACAGAGTAGGCTACTATTGCTGACTTTGCATAACATCTCCTATTGCAGAAAAAAAGATGATTTGGCCTTTTCTTTACAAAGAACAATTAAAATAAAACTTGAAGAACTAAGAATATTTGTCTTGTCTTTTATTAAACATTAATGAAATGTTTTATATTTTTTTCTGATGGTGCTATGTTGTGTGATGTGTCCCATGCAATGTGACAGGCCCTGTCAGGTGCAACCCTCAGACTTTTCAGACACTTTAGTTAGCTAAATTTCACTTCATTGTGTGCCCTTGTCCTGGCTAGAGGGGCATTGTAACTGGTCTGGGGTTTGGGTCAGGGAATGGGCTCATAAAACGAGTAGGGGGAAGCTGCAGACCTGGAGCCGGCAGTTTCACGCCCCTGACAGTTTTACGCCCCTGTTGTTCCTGATGCGTCCAGTAGGGGGAGACTACATTAGTAAAGTTATATGAGCCTACTCGTATATCATAACTGAAGCGACACGAATTGAGGTATTTTAAATAATCTGATAAAGTTATTGTTGTTGATTGTATAGAGGGAATGCATTGTTGTCTTTCCCGTCGGAACAACCCGACTGAGAAAGCCTGACTGAGTGGTAAAAGATCTGCTGCGTGACTGGATATAATAGGGGAAACTGAGAAAATGCGACTAAAATGAACAATTTTATCAATTTAAACTAAATGTTGGACTCAATATAGTGTTCCTCACAACTTACTAAAGATCCAGTGATCCATGGATATTGACATGCAGCCAGGAATCGTGTTGCCTGACATTTATGTTTGCCTGATTTCGACGCCGGGGAAATAAGCAATATAGAAGGTATAAAGCAAATTTGCCTGTGAACGCTTTATATAAATACAATATAGGTAGATCTAAATCCGGGTGATCACTTATATCAGTGTTATATAGCATATCATCATCGTCCTAGCCCTACAACCTTATAGTTTGTTTTTTGTTTGGTCAGTGTTGATTAAGAAACATCCAATAATGCAGAATATGCAATGATACATATTTAATTGATGAGTTGTTAATATATATATGGTATATATATAAATGGTACATATACAGTATATGGTATATATAAATGGTATATGTGTATGTATATATATATATATATATATATATATATATATATATACATATGGGTATGGTTTTACACCTAAATTCAGCATATTGACACAAAATGATAACTGCAAATCCACCTTTGCTGACTGGAGTCCAGTTGTTTCTGTATTGCATTTGCTCCTCTTTCTATAGCAGTCTGTAAAAATATACCTCCTATTTTTTGTCACATCTAGTTGTACAGTCAATCTCAAAGCTCTTTCCCACTTTATATGTGTTGTGTTTGTTTTTGCTGCATCCATGCTGAAAACATATACAGCTGCTCAGTCTTTTTGCCACTCACTATGAGTAACTGCAGGCACGTGACCGGACAGTGACGTCACGCGCATTCCCTCTATTGTAATGATGCAATATTTATTATGTATAAACGATTTGCTAAGATTTTATATCAATTCAAAAGATAGGTCTATAATTTAATAAAGTCTCTATTATTTAGAGAGACAATAAAAGTTGGCTACTTGACGGTTAGGTTGATTCTGTCTGGCTCAAACTTAAGCTTAACCACATAGGTTTAAAAGCTGCCCTAATCTTCTCTTTACCTGCTCCGTCTCACTCACTTTTAAAATTCATTTAATTTTTATTTTTATCTTGTCTGTCTTTATACCTTGTGTGACCTGGCATCTTCTGGTAAGAGAGGTTACTCCTTGCATTTAAACAGTCTACTTCACGTGGTTTCTGGAGCAACATTAGAGTGGATATTGGAAATGTGTTAATTACAGTTTATGTTGTGTACACAAACACATTTATAATTATGTATGTATGTATGTATGTATGTATTTAAATGCAAATCGCTCTAAGTAAAGATTCGAACTGCACACTCACTCTAATATTTTGTCTTATAACACACAAACATAATGCATTATAAAGCCCACATTAAAAACTTTGGTCCCATATGGTTTAAATGTAGATTTTGGTTTAAGCTGTTTCTTATAAATGATATGATCTAATTTTCTAAATATCATACAGTTTTCTTAAAATAGCTTACTGATTTTTATAAACACCCATCTTTTGAACCCCCAAAATGTTCAACCATGACATCCTGACATTATTTTATAACCATTGTTTCTACCACTATTCAACTTTAGCTTCATTTTTATTTATTTTTAATCAGTGAGCGGGAGCACTTAGACATAAAGATAAAAAACAACTTAAGAAGAGTGCCAAGCCATGGGAGAGTCAACAACAGGTGTCATCCTATACATGGTGTAAATAAATAACCTTTTTGTGAACAAAAATATTGTCTCTTTATTTTAAATGGCCCTAGGAATTTTAGAAAAGGGTTAAATTGTGTTTGTCTTTATGTTATGCTGTTCTGTGGCTGTATGATGACCAATTGCGGATAGTAAAGCAGATATTTCATTAAGGATCCATTTGATACTGAATGTCTAAATGTACTGAATGTCTAATGGGCTAAATATGGTTAATACCTAAATGTAACTTTATATAAATTTACAACAACATATATCAGTCAGTTTTCTGTATATAGACCCCTTTACAGTTGGTAAACACGGTGACGTTTTTATGTGGGCGGACCTTAGGTGGAGGCAGAACGATCCCTCTGGCCGCTTCACTAATTCTAGTTAGCAAGTTTTATTAGCTTGTTTCTTTAACAATGACTGGAGAAAATCAGATTTTATCTTAATGTGTAAGGTCACTCACTGTCCAGGACCGCGATTGTTATTTTCAAAAGTTAATTTTAACGAACGGAACTAGATTGGCCAACCCGTAGCCTTCACACGCTCACTCAATTTGTCGTTCTTAGTCCGTTGAACGCGCCGTGCTCGAGTCTGTGAATCGTGTTTCCAGTGATGATCAGGCTGATCGTGTCACTCAGATGGCACTGAGCATGCGTGAAGAGTGAGACACGTTATGAACGCCAAGCTCCGAGAAAAAGTTTGAAAGTGACTAAATACAAATGAATGGAAAGAAATGATCGGTAAAGATGATAGAGTGAGGATCATAAAGGTTGTCTGGAAGAAATGAATGTTGAAACCTCAGCTAGGAGCGAACAGAACAAACGGACAACAAGGTCAAAGGTAAAGCTGAACCCACAGGAACAAGTAACCCCGATAAGAGTTATGACTGGAGTTGATAAAAAAGAACTGTTGGAGTTGATCCGCTCGAAATTGCCGTAGTGCTGACCACACTTCAACCACAATTGAATTCTCTTAAAGTACAAATGGAGGAATATGGCCGGAAACTGGATGACGTGGAGAAAGGTCTGGGTTCCATGGATGAGCGTGTTTCTGTACTGGAGGAGAAACATGGAGAAATGCGATATGGATGTAAAACAATTGTATAAAGAGAACATTGAATTTCGTGATAAAGTGGAACGATTGGAGGCGCAAAGTCGGAAATTAAATTTAAGAGTACATGGTCTGCCGATCGGTGTGGAAAAGGGAATCCGACAGCCTACATGAACAGTCTGGTGAAGGAGTTGTTTAAAGGGAAGATTGGGACTGGAGCCTGTGGTTGAAATTGCCCACCGCGTTGGCCCTGGGAACAAAACAATGATTATGAGGATGCAACGTTACATGGTAAAGGAAGAGATATTGGTGCTGGCTAAAAAGGAACGTATATTTAGATATGGGGAGACAAGGCTTCAGTTCTTCCCTGATCTGAACGTCAGATATGGCCAAGCGGAGGGCAAAATTTGGCGAAATAAGGGAAAAACTCAGAGCTGCTGGTGTAAAACATGGAATTATTCATCCAGCCACTTTAATTATTACCCATGGAAATGAGACGCGGAAATTAGAGAGGAGTGTCTGTGTTATGTGTTGATGATATTTTCTGTAGAAGACGGCTTTATTTTTGATGCAATGTTATGTTGGTTAACTATTAGCCTACTGAAGTAGGATGTATGGTCCCATATTACCACAAAAGGGATTGAGGCTGGGTCATTTGAATATTTGTAGTTTACGTAATAAAGTTGTTGATGTCGCTGAGATTTTGACTGAATATAAATTACATATGCTTGCAATATCAGAAACACACTGAATTCAGAAATAAATAGTGATGTATTGAAAATAGAAGGTTATAATTTGTTTAGATTGAATAGGGGTGTAATCAAGGGAGGTGGGGTAGCCGTTTATTGTCAAGAGCATATACCAGTTAAAATTAGAAGTGATCTAGGATGTAAAGAGGTGGAAGTTTTGTAGCTGGAAATACAACTTCCTTATATAAAATCAATATTGATGGGATGTTGCTATAGACCCCCAAGTGCTACCTGTTGGGATGGGTGTTGTTGCAGTATGGACTGTATTCCGTGTAACACTGGGGTTGGGCTTCCGTTGTTGTTGTCTGAGAGCTCAGTTCAATAAAAGCAAGTTGTACGCAACTATATTGGCGTTAACCGTCCATTCTATTTATAATGTAGAATAGAATGAAACATGGTGGCAGCGGTGCTTTATAAAGAGAAAAAAGCACAGAGATTAAAGTAACGACAGACGTTGACGGAGAAAGTATAAGTTAAAAGAGAGAGCGGTGAGAATGGAGAATTCACTAGGTCTGAGACCACCACCAGCTCTTTGCCTAGACTCAACTAATCTGGCGAAATCATGGAAAACGTGGAAAGAACTGTTCATGCTGTATATGGATCTCACGCTGGCGGACGCTGATGAGGCTGTAAAACTGAAAGTGTTCAGCTATCTCATTGAGGAGACGGGAAGCCTGTGTCGTCTCCGAATTCGGACAGTAAGCAGCTTAATAAGTGCTCTGGATGATCATTGTAACCCAAAAGTGAACGAGACTGTTGAAAGGTACCGTTTTTTTGTTAGGAATCAGGCCTCTGATGAGAACATTTACAGATATGTGACAGACTTAAGAATGCTTGCTAGCACATGTAATTTCGGCCAGATCAAAGACTCTCTGATCCGCGATAGAATTGTTTGCGGCATATTCAGTTCTGCTTTGAGAGAGAGACTTCTGCGTGAGCAAGATTTGACTTTGGAGAAATGTGTGCAAATCTGTAGAGCAACAGAGCTGTCGCGGGAAAATAACAGAACAATTGAAGGACGAGTGACAGAGGAAGTGCACGCGATCAAACAGTCTGTGCGAAAAGAGACAAGTACGAGCACGGTAAACTGCAAATTCTGCGGGAAAATACATGAAAGAAATAAACATGAGTGTCCTGCATATGGTAAAAAGTGCAGAAGTTGTGGAAAAGATAATCATTTGCCACAATGTGCAGAACAAAGACACAGACAGGAAAGACAGTGCATAACATTACAGAGTCAGATGATGGAAGTTATGAAGACATCTTGTGTGTAACAGTAGAGACGGTGAACACAGTGAGGACAAGAGAAACAGCTGTCCACCCTCAAAACTGTTTGCTGCCATGCTCCTGGGAAATGAACAGGTGAAGTTTCAGTTAGATTGTGGAGCTAGCTGTCATATAATACCTGTTAATTTGTTAAACCCAGCCACAAAAATTGAAAAGACTGAAAAGTGCTAGTGATGTACAATAAAAGCACGCTGCAGCCCTTGGGGAAATGCTTCGCTAAGTTGAGGAACCCAAGAAACAGGAAAATGTACCGTCTAGAATTCATGGTTGTAGATGAGGGGTCCGCAGTGCCGCTACTGGGCAGCAGAGCAGTACAAGCCATGAATTTGGTGAAAGTCCAGTATGAAAACATCTTGGCTGTCCATAGCATCGTCACGGAGGAGAGGAAAGACGGTATGTGGAGCATGGATGAGATTAAAAAGACTATGCAGATGTGTTTCAGGGTGATGGCTGTCTGGAGGGCGTGTACAAGATTGAAGCAGACCCTACAGTAACTCCAGTGAAACTGCCAAAGAGACGGGTTCCTGTTGCGATGATGGCACCACTCAAAGCCGAGCTGAGTGATCTCCAACGAAGAGGTATCATCACGCCAGTGGACAGCAGCACAGAGTGGATTAGTAGTCTTGTCATTGTCAAGAAGCCATCAGGTAACCTCAGGATATGCATAGATCCAAGACCACTCAACAGAGCTCTGAAAAGATGTCACTTTCCATTGCCTACAATTGACGACATACTGCCAGACTTGTCAAGAGCAAAAGTTTTTACTGTGTGTGATGTCAGGAATGGCTTTTGGCATGTGAAACTTGATGAGAAATCTAGTTATATGACCACATTTGCCACACCATACGGCAGATACAGATGGCTGAGGATGCCAATGGGCATCAGCCCAGCACCAGAGGTGTTTCAGAGGAAGCTAAGCCAAGCTCTGGAAGGATTGCAAGGTATCTATGTCATCGCGGATGACATCCTTATCACAGGAGAGGGGGAGACATTCGAAAGAGCCAATCAGGACCACAACACCAAACTGAGAGCACTGCTAAACAGATGTAGAGAGACAAACATCAAATTGAATGCGGAAAAGTTGCAACTGAGAAGGAGTGAGGTTCCCTACATCGGACACTCACTTGCCGCCGACGGGCTCAGATGCAACCCCGAAAAGGTGCGAGCGGTTAGAGACATGCCTCGTCCAACAGATATTAAGGGTGTCCAAAGGTTCCTGGGGATGGTAAACTACCTCTCGAAATTCTGTGATCACCTGTCAGATGGCTGTGAGATACTGAGACAGCTCTCACATAAAGACAGTATCTGGGAATGGTCAGATGTGCAAGAGCAGGCATTCACAGGGCTCAAGGACGCCATCACAAGAGCACCGACTCTCAAATACTACAACCCAGATGAAACACTGACACTTCAGTGCGACGCATCAGAGACTGGGCTGGGGGCCGCTTTACTTCAGGAGGGCGCACCAGTTGCTTATGGAAGTCGGGCACTAACTCCAACAGAAAGGGGTTATGCCCAAATTGAGAAGGAATGTTTGGCCATTGCCTTCGGTATGGAAAAATTTCACCAGTATACATATGGGACATGTTATGGTACATTCTGACCACAAGCCACTGGAAAATATAGTCAGGAAACCCCTGCTGAACACTCCGAAACATCTGCAAAGGATGCTACTTAGACTGCAGCGATATGATATTGAAGTCAAGTACATTCCAGGGAAGAGCATGTTGCTAGCTGACACGCTGAGCTGTGCATATTTACCTGAACATGCATCAGAGGGTTCAGTAGAAATGGAGATTGAAAGCATAAACATGGTCCAGCACACACCCATTGCGGACGAAAGACTCCAGGCCATCAGAGAGGAAACAAGCAAAGACGGAAAAATGCAGTCGTTGATTAAATTAATCCAAGAAGGTTGGCCAATGAACAAGAAAGACCTGCCAAGCGACATTGCACACTATCACTCCTTTCAAGAGGAACTGAGCACCCAGAGTGGAATTGTCTTCAGGGGGAGAGAGTAACAATCCCTGACGCACTTAGAGGTGACATTGTACAGCGCATTCACTCCTCACACTTGGGCATAGAGGGATGTCTTAGAAGGGCAAGAGAATGTGTGTATTGGCCGGGGATGAATGAACAGATAAAGACATTCATAGAAAAATGTGACATTTGCAGGTCCATGGACGTAAAACAGCAGAAGGAGACTTTGCAGTCACACAAATTACCCAGTAGTCCATGGTCTAAAGTAGGGACTGATATATTCACTTTAGACGGCAGAAATTACCTGGTCACTGTTGACTACCTCTCTAATTTCTGGGAGCTTGACTACCTACCTGACACACATTCCACCACCGTCATTAATAAGCTGAAAGCACACTTCGCAAGACATGGGATACCGGATGTTGTTATCTCAGATAACGGACCACTATATAGTTCTGAAGAATTCAAAAGGTTCAGTAGACAGTGGGAATTCAAACACAAACCATCTTCACAGGCATACCCACAGAGCAATGGGATGTCAGAATCAGCCGTAAAGTCTGCAAAACGACTGTTGAAAAAGGCAAAAGCTGATGGAAAGGATCCTTATCTCGCCATACTTGATCAGAGAAACACACCATCACAATGGATCAAAGCAAGTCCAGCTCAGAGGCTGTTCAGTAGAAGAACTAGAACTTTGATGCCTATACATGACAACCTGCTACAGCCAAAGGTAATTCACTCACGACAAGGGCTGATTGAAAATAGAAACCGTCAGGCTGTATACTATAACAGACACGCGAAGGATCTAGAACCTCTAAAAGAAGGAGACAGAGTTCATGTCCAGCCTGGAGAGCCTACCAAAACATGGAGAAAAGCAACTGTTGTGAAACCTGTGGACTGCAGATCGTATGAAGTTCAGCTGGACTCAGGGAACATTCTGAAGGCGGAACCGCCAGACACCTAAGAAAGGACAAGGCCACAATAACGGAACAAGTCGTGAACGGACAGTCTGATGAAGTACACAGAGACAGGGTGACGGGCTTAAACTCAAGCAATGACACTCCTGTTGTTTCTATCACAAAGTCTGGAAGAAAAGTGATCAGACCTTCCTACCTTAAAGACTATGTTCAGTAACCCAATAATACTTGCCTCCAGTTCAGGTGGTAAAAGAAGAAGAAAAAAAAAAGTGAACAGAAAAGATTACACTAGAAACTTTATTTTTATTTAGTTTTTGTATAAGGTTACTACTTAACTTTATTTTGTTATTAAGGGGACATTACAAATTTAGTTAATACAAAGTATAGTGACCATAGAAATGTTTTTCTGATTTGTTGAAAGTAAAAAAAAAAAAAAAAAAAAGAGAAAGGATGTTGGGATGGGTGTTGTTGCAGTACGGACTGTATTCGTGTAACACGGGGTTGGGCTTCCGTTGTTGTTGTCTGAGAGCTCAGTTCAATAAAAGCAAGTTGTACGCAACTATATTGGCGTTAAGCGTCCATTCTATTTATAATGTAGAATAGAATGAAACACTACCATATTGTATTTGGATAATATATGTAAAATGCTGGACAAAGTATGTGATACAAATTATGAATTGTTTTTCTTAGGTGACTTTAATATAGACTGGAGTGTGAGAGACTGTCCACTTAAGGCAAGATTACTTTCTTTAGCGAATACATGTAATTTATCACAAGTAGTTAAGAAGCCTACTAGAATATGTAGAAGAGGGGGATGGAGTTATATCTGCAACTTGTATTGATCTGATATTTACAAATGTTTCTGAGCTGTGTTCCAGTGTAGCTTCCATTCCAGTGGGCTGTAGTGATCACAACCTAATTGTTATTGGAAGGAAAACAAAAATACCAAAAAGGGGTCAGAAAATTGTTTTCAAGAGAGTTTTTAAAAACTTTAATGAAAACAATTATTGTAATGAAGTTTCGTGTCTCCTTGGTTAGATCAGGAATTAAAAACATATATGATTGAGAGGGATAGAGCTAAGGCGAATGCTGTAAAATCAGGTAGTGAAAGGGAATGGGGTGAATATCGTAAATTAAGAAACTTTGTTACAATGTTGAATAAAGTTAAAAAGAAAAAGTATTATTATAATAGAATTAGTAGTAATAATATTGATAGTAAGACAATTTGGAAGGTTCTTAATCAGCTTATGGGCAAAAGTGGTAGATCGACACCTTCTTTTTTAGAGGCCGAGGGAAAATTTATTACTAAACCAAGTGAAATTGTTAATTATCTGAGTGGTTATTTTAGTGATAAAAATCAGAAATTACATAATTGTATGATGACAAATGATAACTATGTAGAGCTTTCAACTGAGCTTATTACTGAAAAGCTGATGATGAATAAATCATGTAGTTTTCATTTTGAAAAAGTCACTATGTCTACAGTAGAAAAATTAATAAGATCAAGCAAGGATAAACCAGCAGGTTTTGATAATTTGGATGTAAGATTGCTTAAACCTGCAGCAGATGTCTTGACCCTACCTATCTCTCATATTATTAATTTAAGTTTGAAGAAATCAGTCTGCCCAGCTCAGTGGAAAATTGCAAAAATAATCCCACTGCCTAAAAATCACAAAGAGAATTTTTCTGGGAAGAATAGTTGGCCGATAAGTATATTACCCACCCTAAGTAAAATTATGGAAAGAATAGTATATGCGCAAATTCAAAACTATTTTTGTATAAATGACTTGAACACAGCTCATCAACATGCCTATAGGAAGGGATATTCTACAGCTACAGCGTTAACACAAATGACTGATGAATGGCTGAAAGAAATTGATGTAGGAAAAATAGTGGGCTCTGTGTTACTAGATTTCAGTGCTGCTTTTGATATTCTTGATCATAAATTATTAACTAAGAAATTGCACTGCTATGGTTTTGACAGGGATTCTGTTGCATGGATTGATAGTTATCTTACTAATAGAAAATATTGTGTATATTTCAATGGAGGTTTCTCAGAAATGAGGGTTATGAGTTGTGGAGTGCCACAGGGGAGTTGTTTGGGGCCGCTTTTATTTTCAATATTTACTAATGATTTACCTTTAGTTTTAAACAATGCATCCATTGCTATGTACGCAGATGATTCTACCATATATTCATCAGCGTCTATATCAAGAGAGCTTGAAGAGACTCTAAATGAAGATTTAGTGCGTATTAGGAGATGGGTAAATGTAAATAAATTGGTACTTAATATAGAAAAAACAAAATGTATTGTATTATGTTCTAAGAGGGCAGAGTAGAGCCATTATTAAAATTAAAATTAGATGATATAGAAATAGAACAGGTTACAGAAGTTAAGTTACTTGGTGTATTGATTGATAGCCGACAAATCAGATTGATGAAATGTTGAAAAAAATGGGGAGAGCGATGGCTGCAGTTAGGTATTGTAAAATATATTTACCAAGACATTTGATTAAACAATTAATGGAAACTTTGGTTCTCTCTCGGTTAGATTATTGTACAGTTATATGGTCCAATACATCAGAATATAATCTTAATCGATTACAGGTGACACAAAACAAAGCTGCCTGTATAGTGCTCAATTGTTCATATAGAACTAGAGTTTGTGATATGTTGAATATGTTAAACTGGTTACCTGTTAAAAGTAGGTTATATTATTCTCTGCTTGGTTTTGCAAGAAATGTTATAACAAGGACTCCTGTTATTTTATTTAATAATTTTAAGTTTTCTCAGGATGGACATGAATATGTTACACGTCAGTCATCAGTAGGAAAATTTATCTTGCCTGGTTATAGAACAGGAGCTGGTCAGAGAACATTACACTATAGGGCCATGGTAGCATGGAATTCATTACCTAGTTTTTTGGTGAATGAAGTTAGTAAGAGGGTCTTTAAAATTAAACTGAAATTGTATTTATTTACTCAAGTATTTATATGATTTTTTTCTTGTTTGTTAAAGATCTTTCACATAAGTAAGTGAAAGATTGTGACCTAAGTATAAGTGGGCTCTTAGTTCATGATGTTGATTTAAAATTTAACCAACTTAAACTAAGGAATATTTTTCAGTTCATCTTCTACTAAATGTTTTTGTTTATGGTTGTTTGTTGTATGATTTATTTTGTAAAAAAATGATATGTAGTGATTTTTGACCACAGGAAGAACAGCACTCATATGAATATGAGATAGCTGATTGTTGGATCAATAAACAATTCAATTCATCAATGCATGGACGAGGATTAAGGTTACGTTACCTCGGTTGAGTGGCCTGACTTACACCTACCTAATTAGTCCATGGGCCAAGCCAGCATTTGGTACCACCAAAGGTGGCAAAATCTCTTTGGTACCAAATTGTTTGTAGAGTCCATATAAGTACTTTGAAACATGATAACCTTTTCAAATGAGTAGCTTTACTAATATTTTGGGACAATCATTATTATTGCCATTATCAGCCTACAGTATCTGCCCCACAGGTTTGTCTATTATAAGAGGTAACCATGCATGCTATATGTTTATTTTTTCAGGACAGTCAGGCCTCTCCAGATCTGCCATAATTTGACATGATATATGTGGTATACGTTTTATATAAGCATTCATATTAAAGAAAACTATTTTTTTGCATCTACTAGATTGTATATTTGTTAGTCTATCTTAAAAGATTTTGACGTTAAGGGGGGTCTCTTTTCAGTTATAGATAGACTAGACTGTAATTTGGTGATCTCAGAACCATGATGGTGGGACAATCCATGATCTAGCAATTTGAAAAAATATGTATGTACTGTATATTAAATAATATTCTGCAACAACGACTGGTGCTAGTTTCATATTACTCCTCCCTACCTCGTTGTACAGATAAGCCACTATGTTCATCTGAAAAGGTGAGTCCTGCTGTTTATTTTGATATGTGTTACCCTTGGAGCCTAGAGGCACTTCTCGACTTATTCAGCTATGACTCAGCTGTGAGAAAATGAGTGAAGAAATTACAGATTATTGCAGCTTTGTTTTATTTTAATTAGATTTTTCAAATCAAGATTACTCAGACCATCTTTGTTCTACAAGCAATATAATAGCGTCACTGTGAAGCAGAAGATTCACTCTTTTTTGATACCTATTTTATACAATAACAACTTTGTGTAATTAAAAAAAGATTGAGTGTGTGGAGATGCAGAGATGGGAAGTAGTTTAAGACGGCTGAAATTTCATGTGATTTTAAAACCAGATTACTGCACAATCAGAGAGAGCAGCTGTCAGGAAATGTGACAACAGATGCTAGCCATAGGACATGTCCACACTAATAAGTTTTCGTTTGAAAACGTATATTTTCTCTTCAGTTTGGCCTTCTGTCCACACTCAGATGGCGTTTTAAGTCAATGGAAACGTAGCTTTCGGAGAACGCTCTCCAAAGCGGATATATTTGACAATGTGTACACAAAGCGGATATATTTGACAATGTGTACTCAAAGGATCCAAATACAGATATAGACTACGTTTACACAAAGACTGGTATTTAGCAAAACAAATATTTTCCCCTCTCCGTTTTCATAAATAACATCGTTCACACACTCGCATAAATACGCCGTCGAGCGCCATCATATCTTTGCCAAACCTATTGGCGGCAGTGTAGGGGTTAAGGATAAAGCCATGCAAGCCAATCAGAATCCTCAGAATTGACAAGAGAGAACCTAAAATGCAGTCTCTCCCAGTTCACAGGACAACACATAACCAGCGTTTTCAGAAATCTCCACTTTGGCCAGAGTTTTTAGAAATAATCGTTTTCTGTGATAAAAACAGGGTTTTCGTGTAAACGAGAGGCCAATCCGCAGGGAAATATCTGCATTTTCCCTTCGTGTAAACAGGGCCTTAGACAAAGGTGAAATTAACTTGGCCCAAGTAGAATGTGATTATGAAGCAGCAGAGAGAATGGCGCTCTACAAAGTTTTTGCATACATTAGGGAAGGACTGATTGAACATCCTACAGTGGTACCATTCACAGACCTGACTTCTAAACTGGTCACAGAAATGGCCGAATGTGGTCTAACACAAGTGGCACCTTCTACAAAGAAACACCTACATCACAAGGTTGAATCTGAATTTGGTGAATTTTTATACTTCATACCAAATGACAAATGAAAGCTGTTGGTATACCCTGACAAATTGACAATGGATGAACTTGTAAAGGTTTGCCAGAAACTAAGATGAACTGAAGGAGCACAAATCAAGTATTAGCGAAGACATCATAACGCAATTGGCACTGAAGATCAGAGGTGATATTCGGAACCAAGATATTACTCAAGCATGGCCACCACATGTGTCAGATCTTGAGATGATGAACAGCACTCCTACATGGAGTTTCTCCAGAAACTCCTAACAGGTTCATCCAAAGTAGGTTATAACTCAGCCCATATGGGGGTGAAAAGGCTCACAGCTTCATTCAATACCTTTATGCTGTTACTTGCGGCAAAGTCAAGCCTACAAAACATATTGTGTTGCCTTTTGTTGTCAAGTCACTCACTGGAAATGTGGAACTGATAAAGATACTGAATAGACTCTGCCATAGTGTTTCAGGTAGAATAAATTGACACAGCCCTTTGCCTTCAGAAGCAAGCAGCAAGTGGAGGTGCCATCTCATTACCACAAAGCCTGGTCTCTTCACAACATTGGCATGGGACAATGTAGACAGGCTAGAGGAGACAATTAGTGGTGAAGGGACATTACATGGAGTGAATGGAATTGCTGTGCAAACAAAGCCTATTGCTGATCATCCTGCTGAGACCAGAGCTTTGCCTTGCATCCCAAAACCAAGAAGTGAAGCATTGCAGCAGTAGAGATGCTACTTCCCATTTAAAATGCAGGAGAATGTGCAAATCCTCCTGTTATACAGACAGTTGACACTAATCATGCCACCTTTCTACAGGATGCAGCAGACAGAAACCACGTGTGGCTAATGGCTCGTCTTTCTAACAAAGATGTTTGCAGCTGGACTGGGTTCAACATCCTCACCCACAATGATAAACGTGTACAATAAGATAGGACAGGGCAGGCTATTTGCCCACAATCAATGCTCCTTCTACACAGTTATCAACAGTACATGAGGTATTTAACCAGTCGATAAGCATCATGAAGTCTCTGCAGCTCAACAACATTGTTGTTTTTGACCAGGCATTATATGCCAAAGCTGCAGAAATTACATGGACACACCAGGAGGTATTGAAGAACATTATCCTTAGAATGGGGGTCTTCCATACCACCTGTACTTTCATGGCAAAAATTGGAAAACGGTTTGCAGATGCTGGCCTAAGAGACCTTTGTGTAGAGGCAGGAATGATTGCTGATGGGTCAATCTCTGGGGTTATTGATGGTCACAGGTATAATCGAGGAGTAAGGCTAGTATGAAAAGGTTTTCATCCATGGTTAGAACAGAATCATCAGGAAGATTTTATTTATTTGGAAGCAACTCTGCAAGCAGTTGATAACCTGTGTGAAGAAATAACATTTGAGTGGACCCTCAAGCAAGATTCATGCCAACGCATTCTGACACAATTCAATGAGTTCCTCAGCTACCATGATGATGATGAATAAAAAGAAACATTTTGCAATGGCCAAATAAGTTCAGGAATAAGGTATAATTATTTTTTTGTATTTTTTTGTATGGCATCCCTAGTGAAAAAAAGTATGCAAAGTATACTTGCAGCCAGACTAATTGTCAGTATACTTCAAGTGTGTTAATAATTAGTTAACTTGAAGTGTGCTATTTTGGATACATTTATTTTGTACTAAGTGTATTTTATTAATAATTAAATTATACTAAAGTATAACTTTAAGTGGATTTAGTGTACTTTTTTATGCTAAATTGAGACAATTTCAAGTATACTTAGTACACTTTAAGTACATGTGAATTTTCATGCTTGATTAGTGATATTAAAGCATACTTTTTTGTATTACAAGTACATTACAAATTAAATTAGGGCCCAAGCCCTGAAAGGCGCAGAGCCCTATTGTTTTCCTTCTGATTATTAGGGCCCAAGCCCTGAAAGGGCGAAGGCCCTATTGTTTTCCTTAGGATTATTAGGGCCCAAGCCCTGAAAGGGCGCAGAGCCCTATTGTTTTCCTTCCGACTTATTTTAGGGCCCAAGCCCTGAAAGGGCGCAGAGCCCTATTGTTTTCCTTCCGATTATTTTTTTTATTAGGGCACAAGCCCTGAAAGGCGCAGAGCCCTATTGTTTTCCTTCCGATGATTAGGGCCCAAGCCCTGAAAGGGCGCAGAGCCCTATTGTTTTCCTTCCGATTATTATTTTCAGGGCCCAAGCCCTGAAAGGGCGCAGAGCCCTATTGTTTTCCTTCCGATCATTAGGGCCCAAGCCCTGAAAGGGCGCAGAGCCCTATTGTTTTCCTTCCGATTTTTTTTTTTCTAGGGCCCAAGCCCTGAAAGGGCGCAGAGCCCTATTGTTTTCCTTCCGATTATTTATTTAATCTCTGAATCTCGAACGGTTTGGCCGTGGCGGATTTTTTTGACTAAAAAAGGACACATAAAGTGTGTTATAACTTGGTTAGTTTTACTGACAGTTACAAAACTTGCCGTGTATATTGTTCTATTCAAGCCAAACAACTTTCTAATTAACAATAATAAGCTCAAACCCACAGAAAGTCAGATATTGTAGTTTGAATATGATCATGCTCTCTCTAAGCCTTGGTCTGTCTCTTTGCCTGTGTGTGTGTGTGTGTGTGTGTGTGTGTGTGTGTGTGTGTGTGTGTGTGTGTGTGTGTGTGTGTGTGTGTGTGTGTGTGTGTGTGTGTGTGTGTGTGTGTGTGAGGGGGAGGGGGCTTAATCATTTCACTGTGTGTCTGGCCTGCTAAAGTAAATACATTTCTTAAGCCTGGTATTTTTTAAATAAGTTTTTATTTTTATTTTTTTATAAGTAAAGGCATATAACCTGTTTAATTGTAGTGCATTGACAATAGTTTTATATAATTAGTGTATTAATTAAATTAACTTGGTCCATAAATCAAAAAAGTAAGTAAATAAATCAAAAAGGAAGTGTGTTAAAACTTCTGCATACATTAACTGATCTTGATGAAACTTCAGCAGTGTGTTCGTTGTAAGAGGCCGATCACATGGATGTGACTATTGTGAGTCAAAGGCTGCGTTTACACTTGGCATTAACATGCGATCACCGTGATCTGATCAAGCAGATCGGATCATTAGCCAATCAGGACATGGTGAGTTTACATTTGGTCACATTAAGTAGCCTCTGTATCTGGATAGAAGAGCGGATTTCTGTTTCCTGCATAATATTTAAATTAGATATGTTGCACGACACCAGATTAAGAGTAAAAATGATGCAAATAAAACAATGTCCCAGTTGCTTTCACTCATTCGCTTTGCAATCTCCAGTAATTAGATAAAAAAATGTTAACGAAGTTATACTTCCAGAGTTGATCATACAAAAATAACTGGGTTGATCATAAAACAAGTCATATCATCGATCATCTGGTTTTAAGGTTATAGCGTGCAATGACTATATTGACAGAAATGGGAGATTGGTTAACATGCAAAGACATTCAATAAAAACATTCAACATTTAAAAAATCAGATTGCGATTATTCCTCTGGCAAAGCAGCATGCAGCTCTTATTTAAGATCTCATGACTGACTGTGAATGTACAGGCGATCGCCTCGTCAGATAATGTTGCACAATTAAAATGAAAAATGACACACATAGTATCATGTAAGCCTAAATTAACTGTTTTAAAGATAAACGTTTATTGTAAGATTCAAATAAGTTTTTATTTCTTGTCTAAACTGCGTCTGGCCATTATTTTTCTCACAGCCACGCGGGGAGACTGGGTGGGATTTAAATTACGTCCACCTGTGAATGCAGACACGATGGCTGGATTGCGTTTACATTACACTGAGATCCGATCACAAAGCGTCTCTCGACTACCTCCGAACCTGGACACGCCGAATCGGATAACATTCCGATTAGAAGCGCGTTTACACTTGTCTTTTCAATGTGTATGTGGACAACATCCGGATACAGGTTGCATATTAATGCCAAGTGTAAACGCAGCCAAATATATAGCGCCACCAACTGGCAGCAGAAAGTGTTTCACTTTCAAAATGCTTTGAAATCACACTCTTACTTTTACCCGATTTGCTTCAAACTTCATCTGTATAATGTAAACACACGCCAGATGAAGAGCTGTGAAAGCATTATTCAATATCTAAGATAATGTTGCCATAGCAACGCATCAAACTTTAACATTCCTTTTTTTGATGATTTTGAGTCTCTTAGCGGCTTTTGGGGCCCTTAATGGGTTTGAAAACTCTTGAAACTTTGCACACAGGTCAGATCCCACAGCCATCAGAGCCGGGCTGAAGATGGTACCCGGGTGTGGCAAGGGGGCTAGACAGCGCCCCCTGGAACGGGGTCCAAAAACTTGGTCCATAAATCAAACACGCTTGCATGTAATAATATGAAACTCAGTACACATGTTGATCTCATCGTTTCATATATTCATATATTCTCCTCAAGCCGGACAACTTTCTAATTTACACTCATGAGCTAGGACCCACAGAAAGTCAGATATTTTGGTTTGAAAATGTTGAGTGTCTCTCTGAGCCTACACTTCTGTATGGCAAGCCCTTTTAACATTTAAAAGCTAAGTTTGACTATTCGTAATTAACATTGTAGATATCAACAACGTCTTTCTAGTCGTAATTACATTTTGGATAGTTTGTATTATCATTTAAGATATCTGTAACGTAATTGTGACTAGTCGAAACGACAGATAGAGTATGGCAAGCCGTTTTAACATTTAATCATTTTAACCTACTAGTCTCTATTTTCATGCTACTAGTACTTATTTTTTAGATACTAGTATCTATTCCATTAAGTACTAGTACTTATTCATTAGCTACTAGTGCTTATTCTTTGGATACTAGTGCCTTTTCTTTAGATACTAGTGTTTATTCTTTAGGTACTAGTACCTTTTTAAAGATACTAGTACTTATTCATTAGACACTAGTCCTTATTTATTAGATACTAGTACTTATTCATTAGATGCTAGTCCTTATTCATTACATACCAATGCTTATTAATTAGTTACTAGTACTTATTCATTAGATGCTAGTACCTATTAAATAGATACTAGTACTTATTCATTAGACACTAGTACTTATTTCAATGGTGACTAGTAACTATTCTTTTGTTACTAGTCACATTTTTTCCATTGACTTCTATGGTGATCTGTCATTCAGATATCAACTATTCAGTTCTGACTAGTATGTTAGTATGTATTCCAATTGTGGAATACATACTAGTATGTATTCCAAAGCAGGGGTTACGCTTTTGCACGTCGTGCAGAATAACCCTAAAGGCACCAAGGTGGCGTGTTCCACCGGCTTTATATATATATATATATATATATATATATATATATAAATATAGCTGCGAGCAGCGCTATTCACAATTCGACGAAAACTTGGTCAGCGTGAAGTCAAGACATTGAGGATGAAAGTTTGTGTGGGATTTTTGATATCTCGAACGGTTTGGCCGTGGCGAGGAAACGAAACTATGGCGAGAAACGTGAAACAGGAAGTGTGTCATAACTTCAGCATACATTAACTGATCTGGATGAAACTTCAGCAGTGCGTTCGCTGTAAGAGGACGATCACATGGATGTGACTATTGTGAGTCAAAGTTATAGCGCCACCAACTGGCAGCAGGAAGTGTGTCACTTTCAAAATGCTTTGAAATCACCCTCTTATTTTTAACCCGATTTGCTTCAAACTTCATCTGTATAATGTAAATACACGGCAGATGAAGACCTATGAATGGATTCTTGATATCTTTGAAACTGTTGCCGTGGCGACGCATCAAACTTTACCATTCTTTTTAGGATGCATTCTTTTAGGGATTCGAACATTTGTCCATAAATCAAACACACGTGCATGGATTAATATGAAACTCGGTACACTCATAGATCACATCAGGCCAAACAACTTTCGTGCTCTAAGTTTTACGACAGTTCAAACGGAAGTCGGGAATTATGTTTTTTTTTTTTAAATAAATGTCCTAGAAAAACATCAAATTACAACCCATGCTGTTACCAATCACCACCAAACTCGGTGTGCATGAAGTCAAGACATTGAGGATGCTAAATTCCGGACGGATTTGTGATATCTCTGACGGTTTGGCCGTGGCGGATTTTTTTGACTAAAAAAGGACACATAAAGTGTGTTATAACTTGGTTAGTTTTACTGACAGTTACAAAACTTGCCGTGTATATTGTTCTATTCAAGCCAAACAACTTTCTAATTAACAATAATAAGCTCAAACCCACAGAAAGTCAGATATTGTAGTTTGAATATGATCATGCTCTTTCTGAGCCTGAGTCTTTCTTGAGTCTCTGACACACAGTCGTGTGTGTGTGTGTTGTGTGTGTGTTGGTGTGCGTGTGTGTGTGTGTGTGTGTGTGTGTGTGTGTGTGTAGGGGGAGGGGGCTTAATCATTTCACTGTGTGTCTGGCCTGCTAAAGTAAATACATTTCTTAAGCCTGGTATTTTTTAAATAAGTTTTTATTTTTATTTTTTTATAAGTAAAGGCATATAACCTGTTTAATTGTAGTGCATTGACAATAGTTTTATATAATTAGTGTATTAATTAAATTAACTTGGTCCATAAATCAAAAAGGAAGTGTGTTAAAACTTCTGCATACATTAACTGATCTTGATGAGACTTCAGCAGTGTGTTCGTTGTAAGAGGCCGATCACATGGATGTGACTATTGTGAGTCAAATATATAGCGCCACCAACTGGCAGCAGAAAGTGTTTCACTTTCAAAATGCTTTGAAATCACACTCTTACTTTTACCCGATTTGCTTCAAACTTCATCTGTATAATGTAAACACACGCCAGATGAAGAGCTGTGAAAGCATTATTCAATATCTAAGATAATGTTGCCATAGCAACGCATCAAACTTTAACATTCCTTTTTTTTGATGATTTTGAGTCTCTTAGCGGCTTTTGGGGCCCTTAATGGGTTTGAAAACTCTTGAAACTTTGCACACAGGTCAGATCCCACAGCCATCAGAGCCGGGAAGATGGTACCCGGGTGTGGCAAGGGGGCTAGACAGCGCCCCCTGGAACGGGGTCCAAAAACTTGGTCCATAAATCAAACACGCTTGCATGTAATAATATGAAACTCAGTACACATGTTGATCTCATCGTTTCATATATTCATATATTCTCCTCAAGCCGGACAACTTTCTAATTTACACTCATGAGCTAGGACCCACAGAAAGTCAGATATTTTGGTTTGAAAATGTTGAGTGTCTCTCTGAGCCTACACTTCTGTATGGCAAGCCCTTTTAACATTTAAAAGCTAAGTTTGACTATTCGTAATTAACATTGTAGATATCAACAACGTCTTTCTAGTCGTAATTACATTTTGGATAGTTTGTATTATCATTTAAGATATCTGTAACGTAATTGTGACTAGTCGAAACGACAGATAGAGTATGGCAAGCCGTTTTAACATTTAATCATTTTAACCTACTAGTCTCTATTTTCATGCTACTAGTACTTATTTTTTAGATACTAGTATCTATTCCATTAAGTACTAGTACTTATTCATTAGCTACTAGTGCTTATTCTTTAGATACTAGTGCCTTTTCTTTAGATACTAGTGTTTATTCTTTAGGTACTAGTACCTTTTTAAAGATACTAGTACTTATTCATTAGACACTAGTCCTTATTTATTAGATACTAGTACTTATTCATTAGATGCTAGTCCTTATTCATTACATACCAATGCTTATTAATTAGTTACTAGTACTTATTCATTAGATGCTAGTACCTATTAAATAGATACTAGTACTTATTCATTAGACACTAGTACTTATTTCAATGGTGACTAGTAACTATTCTTTTGTTACTAGTCACATTTTTTCCATTGACTTCTATGGTGATCTGTCATTCAGATATCAACTATTCAGTTCTGACTAGTATGTTAGTATGTATTCCAATTGTGGAATACATACTAGTATGTATTCCAAAGCAGGGGTTACGCTTTTGCACGTCGTGCAGAATAACCCTAAAGGCACCAAGGTGGCGGTGCCACCGGCTTCACACACACACACACACATATATACACACACACACACACACACACACACACACATACACACAACAAATATAGCTGCGAGCAGCGATGGAGGGCCAAAGCCGGCGGTACTGCCATCCCGGTGCCTTTAGGCACCGGGGTTGCGGTGCCACCGGCTTGGGCCCGCAATCGCTGCTCGCAGCTATATTTAGGGCCCAAGCCCTGAAAGGGCGCAGAGCCCTATTGTTTTCCTTCCGATTATTTTTTTTTTTTTTTTTTTTTTTTTTTTTTTCTAGCGACTATTCGGGCACTTTTGGGGCCCTTAACATGCTCGAAAACTCTTGAAACTTTGCACACGGGGTCAGAACCCGCGGCCATCAGAGCCGGGCTGAAGCTGGTACCCGGGCGTGGCAGGGCGGCTCGCCAGCGCCCCTGGAATGGGGTCCGAACACCTGGTCCATAACTCAAACACACTTGCATGTAATAATATGAAACTCGGTACACATGTCGATAGCAGAATTTCATCTATACCTCGCGTTCTTGCTTTTCACCCCAGCCCAACAGGAAGTCGGCTATTGAGGTTTTTTTGTAAAACACACGCAATGAACTTTTAAATACTCCTCCTAGAGCTCTGATCCAAATTCGACGAAAACTCGGTCAGCTAGAAGTCAAGACATTGAGGATGAAAGTTTGTGTGGGGATTTTTGATATCTCGAACGGTTTGGCCGTGGCGAGGAAACGAAACTATGGCGAGAAACGTGAAACAGGAAGTGTGTCATAACTTCAGCATACATTAACTGATCTGGATGAAACTTCAGCAGTGCGTTCGCTGTAAGAGGACGATCACATGGATGTGACTATTGTGAGTCAAAGTTATAGCGCCACCAACTGGCAGCAGGAAGTGTGTCACTTTCAAAATGCTTTGAAATCACCCTCTGATTTTTATCCCGATTTGCTTCAAACTTCATCTGTATAATGTACATACACGGCAGATGAAGACCTATGAATGGATTCTTGATATCTTTGAAACTGTTGCCGTGGCGACGCATCAAACTTTACCATTCTTTTAGGATGCATTCTTTTAGGGATTCGAACATTTGTCCATAAATCAAACACACGTGCATGGATTAATATGAAACTCGGTACACTCATAGATCACATCAGGCCAAACAACTTTCGTGCTCTAAGTTTTACGACAGTTCAAACGGAAGTCGGGAATTATGTTTTTTTTTTTTAAATAATTGTCCTAGAAAAACATCAAATTACAACCCATGCTGTTACCAATCACCACCAAACTCGGTGTGCATGAAGTCAAGACATTGAGGATGCTATATTCCGGACGGATTTTTGATATCTCGAACGGTTTGGCCGTGGCGGATTTTTTTGACTAAAAAAGGACACATAAAGTGTGTTATAACTTGGTTAGTTTTACTGACAGTTACAAAACTTGCCGTGTATATTGTTCTATTCAAGCCAAACAACTTTCTAATTAACAATAATAAGCTCAAACCCACAGAAAGTCAGATATTGTAGTTTGAATATGATCATGCTCTTTCTGAGCCTAGGCCTGTCACACAGTCTGTGTGTGTGTGTGATTGAGTCTTTTGACACACAGTCTCTGTGTGTGTGTGTAGGGGGAGGGGGCTTAATAATTTCACTGTGTGTCTGGCCTGCTAAAGTAAATACATTTCTTAAGCCTGGTATTTTTTAAATAAGTTTTTGTTTTTATTTTTTTATAAGTAAAGACATATAACCTGTTTAATTGTAGTGCATTGACAATAGTTTTATATAATTAGTGTATTAATTAAATTAACTTGGTCCATAAATCAAAAAGGAAGTGTGTTAAAACTTCTGCATACATTAACTGATCTTGATGAAACTTCAGCAGTGTGTTCGTTGTAAGAGGCCGATCACATGGATGTGACTATTGTGAGTCAAATATATAGCGCCACCAACTGGCAGCAGAAAGTGTTTCACTTGCAAAATGCTTTGAAATCACACTCTTACTTTTACCCGATTTGCTTCAAACTTCATCTGTATAATGTAAACACACGCCAGATGAAGAGCTGTGAAAGCATTATTCAATATCTAAGATAATGTTGCCATAGCAACGCATCAAACTTTAACATTCCTTTTTTCTGATGATTTTGAGTCTCTTAGCGGCTTTTGGGGCCCTTAATGGGTTTGAAAACTCTTGAAACTTTGCACACAGGTCAGATCCCACAGCCATCAGAGCCGGGAAGATGGTACCTGGGTGTGGCAAGGGGGCTAGACAGCGCCCCCTGGAACGGGGTCCAAAACTTGGTCCATAAATCAAACACGCTTGCATGTAATAATATGAAACTCAGTACACATGTTGATCTCATCGTTTCATATATTCATATATTCTCCTCAAGCCGGACAACTTTCTAATTTACACTCATGAGCTAGGACCCACAGAAAGTCAGATATTTTGGTTTGAAAATGTTGAGTGTCTCTCTGAGCCTACACTTCTGTATGGCAAGCCCTTTTAACATTTAAAAGCTAAGTTTGACTATTCGTAATTAACATTGTAGATATCAATAACGTCTTTCTAGTCGTAATTACATTTTGGATAGTTTGTATTATCATTTAAGATATCTGTAACGTAATTGTGACTAGTCGAAACGACAGATAGAGTATGGCAAGCCGTTTTAACATTTAATCATTTTAACCTACTAGTCTCTATTTTCATGCTACTAGTACTTATTTTTTAGATACTAGTATCATCTATTCCATTAAGTACTAGTACTTATTCATTAGCTACTAGTGCTTATTCTTTAGATACTAGTGCCTTTTCTTTAGATATCTAGTGTTTATTCTTTAGGTATTAGTACCTTTTTAAAGATACTAGTACTTATTCATTAGACATGAGCACAGGAACCTTAACTTAAAGGCTTG
>JAQIUQ010006641.1:0-13745 GCA_030378365.1 Hybognathus amarus
ATTTTAAACACATTTCTCCATTAAACTAAATATTAGCTTTTCCCGATATCAACCAGCATTGTTCTGAACAATACCACAACATTGACAATAAGACCATTTTGATTCATGCTTTAGTTTTTACAACAAATTTTTCTCTTAGCCTTACTAAGAGAACTTCAGAAAGTCTTTGAAGATTTGCATCCATGTGACTCAAATATTGTGGAAAATTACCTTTCCTGTGTAGTGTGTAATAGTCTCTCAAAAGAATAGCCCGAGTGACCAATCACAGAGAGACTTTAGAGAGACTGAATCCTCTATCAAACCGTTTCAGACACTGAGAGAAAGAGCTGATGATTCAGAGGATATTATCAGACAATTGAAGTTTTAATTTTTTTAACATTGGATGCATTTAAAGCTGCAGTGAGTCTCCAAAATAAAAATGAAGATTTAAAATAACATAATAGTGTTGTGTATAAAAAGGACGCTGGACAAGAGGTTAATGCATATAACTCCGTTTACTTTAGAAAAAAACCGGAACTCCCTTTCAGACCAAAACAGCTGCATACTCAACATGCATCAAGGCGTTACTAAACGAACACAGATTAACTTGTCCTGAACGGACATAACATTTTCCCTCTCTGGGGGGTTCAAATATCAAAGGTTGAAACATAGTCCTTCAGGTAATCAGGGCGTGCCCTCGTGCGCACTGGCCGTTGAGGACAAACAGCTAAAGGTGAGGCAAACAGTGGTGTGGAGGCTGAAGACAGGGGCAGCGGCGAAGGTGATGGGGGTACTGGGTGTGACAACGAGTGAGTATCCTCAGGCTGTGTGGCTGATTGAGGTAAGGAGTCCTCCTGCTCTGCTCTGGGTGGCATTATGTCCCCACTGTTCTGAGTTGAGGTTGCGGGAGGCGCTGGCACCTTCTGAAGGCAGCTGGCGTGCCAGCGCGTGCCATCATCTAGGCGGTATGTGGCTGGTCCCAGTCGGCGGGACACTTGCTGTGGATTGGACCAAAATGATGCCATTTTGTTCTTTCTGTGCGGTCGGCGAGCTCTCACCCAGTCTGCCACAGTGATATCTGGTATCCTAACCCTCTTTTTCCTGTCAAACCACTGTTTCATCCGCTTCTGACGGCGCGTGACTGAGGCTTTGACTGGTGTGAGTGTGTTCTGGACTGCAGTGGGGCGGAGCCTGTCCAGTGGTAGGTGTAACTCCCTACCCAGCATGAGTGAGGCTGGGGAAACCTCTGTGGTTGAATGCTGGGTAGCCCGGTAGTGTAGCAGTGTTAGACGTATGGCTTGTTTAAAGGAACAGCCCTGAGCCTGATGTGCTCTGATGCCATTTTTTAGGGATTGATGGAAGCGCTCCACCCCGCCGTTTGCCTGTGGGTGATACAGGGCTGTGCGGATGTGTCGAATCCCCCTGTTCTCCAGGAATGAGGTAAACTCCAAAGATACAAACTGTGGGCCATTGTCGGTGGTAATGGTCTGTGGAAGGCCCCAGCGGGAAAAAAGGGACTCCAGAAAGTCCACAATGACCTGGGAAGTGACAGAGCCGGTAGTGGTCAGCTCAGGCCATTTGGAGTGTAAGTCATACACTACGACCAAGAACCGCTGATAGTGGGGGGCACCGTGGATCTCGCCGCATATGTCTAATTGCAGATGCTCCCATGGCTTTGAGGGCCAGGCCAGAGGTTGCAGGGGTGGAGGGGGTCGGCGGCCGGTTTTTCCACTCACGAGGCATGCTGGGCATTCTTTAACAAGGGCCTCAATGTCTTTGTCTATGCCTGGCCACCACACCAGGTCGCGGCATCTCTGTTTAAGCTTTACTATGCCCAGGTGGCCCTCGTGTGCCATGGCCAGCACACGGGCGCGAAGAGCTTGTGGAATCACAGTGCAAAGCCCACGTGCCACACATGTTTCATTCCAACAAGAGAGCTCCTGCTTGACCCTGGAAAAGGCCAACAGCTCCTCTGGTAGTTCCCTTGGCCATCCCTGACGAATGTAGGTGCAGAGCTGGGAGATGACTGGATCCTGTTCTGAGGCTGCCTTCAGTTCCTCTAGAGTGACCGTGGACTCGGAGCGGAGTGTGTAGCATGTGAATAATCTCACTTTCGATGTGGTTGACGCTGGCGGGCGGGGCCTGGGCAGGAGCTGACCGAGAGAGAAGGTCTGCAACGACATTATCCCGGCCCGGGGTAAACTGAAGAGTGTAGTTGTATTGGCGGAGGCGGTCATACCAACGATGCAGTCTCAGCGGCTTGTGACCGGTGCCTGTAGAGGAGAGCAGAGCTGTCAATGCCTGGTGGTCTGTTCTTAGCGTAAACTGGCGGCCATAAAGGTAGAGGTGCCATCTCTCGCAAGCCCACATGCAAGCGAGTGCCTCCCGCTCCCCAACTGAGTATCTTTGTTCGGTTTGGTTCAGAGCTCGGGAGGCAAATGCCACAGGCCTCTCCACGCCATTCTGTACTTGTGATAGTACGGCACCTATCGCCATGGCCGAGGCGTCACAGGTGACCAGGGTGTGACTGGATATGTCAAAATGCGCCAACACTGGAGGTGAGGTAAGTTGAGCTTTAAGAGTTTGCACTGCCTTGGTGCATTCTAGAGACCAGACCCACGGCTCATCTCTCCGAAGCAGCTGGCGCAGTGGGGCTGTTATGGCTGAATACTGGGGCATGAACTTCATGTAGTAGCCCGTCATGCCCAGAAATGAAGCGAGCTGGGCAGCCGAGGTCGGTTCGGGAACGGAGAGGATGGCCTCCACATTAGACTGAAGGGGAGAGATGCCCTCAGTGGAAAGTCGGAAGCCTACATATTCAATGGCCGGCACCGCAAAAACACATTTGCTGCTATTGAGGGTTAAACTGTGCTTGGCTAGGGCTTTGAACACACTTTGCAGACGACTGTCATGGATAGCAGTAGTAGCACCATGTACCACCACATCATCAAGGTAAATAACCACACCTGGTATACCTGCCAGTACTGAGGTCATGACCTTTTGAAAGCAGGAGGGGGCGGAGCTAAGGCCAAACGGCATCCTCGTATAGCGGAAAACACCAAGGTGTGTAACGAAGGCCGTGAGGTTTCTGCTTTCAGGGTGGAGGGGCACCTGAAGATAGCCCTCTCTGAGATCCAGTTTTGAAAAGACAGTGGAGCCGTGAAATTGTGCCGTGAGCTCCTCAGACGTGGGCAATGGGTATCTGTCTGGGATGACTGCTTTGTTTACTGCGCGGAGGTCCACACAGATGCGCAGAGCCCCTGTTTTTTTCTGACCACAACCAAGTTCGAAATCCATTGTGAAGCATCAACCGGCTCGATGATACCGGCATCCAGCAGCCGCTGCAGCTCCACGGACACTCCATCCCTCAGAGACAGTGGAATACGGCGCAGTGGCTGGACGACTGGAGTCACAGAGGAGTCAATGAGAGGTTGATGCGCGAAAGCAGACAGACAGCCCACCCCTTCAAACAGTGATGACCACTTCTGAGGCGGTCCGGCAGCGACAGTCATGATGGCAGCCCCCCCTGTGTCAATGAGTGAAAATCCCAATGCCATGAACAGATCCAGCCCCATTAAATTCGCCCCTCGTCGGGCCACATTGAAAACAAAGGATGGCAAGACCCTAGTGCCATAGCTAACAGTCACTGTGATGGACCCCAACAGGTCAATTTCTGAGTCCCCGTACCCGTGAAGGACAGCGGTGGGCGTAGACAGTGGACAGAAATGGAAGAACTTATGGTATGTACTGGCATTTAGGAGGGAGACACTTGCACCTGTGTCTAGCAGCAGGGGAATACACACTGTGTTTATGTTCACTGTACATGACTTGAACTGCATGGGCCCCGATGTTACATGGCGAATTATGGTGGGTGAACCACGGGGAGTGTGTCCATCCAACCTGGAGGGGGCAGAGCGGCACATTTTTGCGAAGTGATTTTTTCTTCCACAGTTACGACATGTTTGGTTATTAGCTGGACAGTTCTGGGCTCTGGTGGCATGTGTGTTTGATCCACAATTACCACATGAAAGCTGCCTTTGACGCTGACGCGGCCCTTGTTGTCTTGTGAGAAGCATGACTGAGTCTGGGGCTGTGTCTGGTACATCCAACCCAGCGCTAGATGGCTGCTGCTGTTGCTGCTCATGTGACTGTGCACTTATGCATACTGCTTGGCTTAATGATGATTCTGTCCGTGTTAATTTAGCTGCACATTCAGCTGCACTTTCAATTTGGAATGCAATGGCAACAGCCCTAGCTAGTGTCAAATCATCTGATTCGGAGTAGTAACGTCTCCTGATTTTAGACTGTGTAGTGTGCTCAATCAGCTGATCTCGTATCATCTCGTCCGTCAACGCGCCAAATTTGCAATGGCTGGCTAGACCTTTCAGGTTGGAGACGTACTGATGGACAGACTCACCCGGGAGTTGATGTCGTTGTCTAAACATAAACCGTCTCAATAAAGCACTTTGTGGAGCAGCAAACTGGTCTTTTAAAAGTTTAACTGTCTCTGCATAGTTTGCATCTGCCCCGTTGTCAGTTAACGTCTCCAGTACGCGTTGTCCCTCGACTCCTAAACAGTGCCTCAGCAAAGCTGTTTTCCGAGCTGCACTTACGTCGGCTAGTCCCGTAGCTTGAAGATACGTTTCAAAAGACTGATGCCAGCGATTCCACGGTATTGTAGGCTCACCGGGAAGTGCGAGGAAAGGAGGTGGAGGAGGAAGAGAAAATTCAGCCATCCTTGTCGCCAAATGTTGTGTATAAAAAGGACGCTGGACAAGAGGTTAATGCATATAACTCCGTTTACTTTAGAAAAAAACCGGAACTCCCTTTCAGACCAAAACAGCTGCATACTCAACATGCATCAAGGCGTTACTAAACGAACACAGATTATTAACTTGTCCTGAACGGACATAACAAATAGTTTAATCATAATATAGAGTAACTAGTTGGCCTGTTGTGTCATTCAGGGATTCAGAAATGATACTTTCACGAGTGCCGAAGTGATGACGTCACTTTGTAGGACAACTCGGAAGCTAGCGGTGCATGGGTTCCCTCGGTCGAAAAGCAATGCATTTTCCCCATAGACTTTTGGAAAATCGCAAAAAACAAGATCTGTGTTTAACAAAGAGTTGTGACCCTTACACGTTTTGTCTAGCAAGATAATCTTTACAAGTTAATCCAAAATGTATACACTTTGAAGCCTATATAAAGATTTTAAAAAACACAATCAGACACAATAAAGTTTAAAAAAACCACAAGCAGGTTATAACTGTGTGTTCTATGTCATAGATCAAAACGTGAAAATATTTAGAGGCTCTGTTCACCACAGACCTTATTTCAGGCGATTTAGCAAAAACCCATTCAAAAATCCCATAGGCTTTATAGAGCGAGGGAACCGTAATGCTAAAATGCTAGCTCACTTCCGCATTTTGGCCTACAGAGTGACGTCGTAACTTCGGGCACTCTATAATGTAGTAAGAATGTCATGTGATCCAGTTCCTCCTATAGTACATCAATATTCTGTAGTATTCTCACTGGTGTGAATTGACTTCTATGGGAAGTGAGATTAGATCCGGTTTAGAAGTAACATTTAAATCCTGGTACTGACATAATGATCTATATGCTGACACTGCATTCATACGGACTGCACAGAATCTTGATGGCTCTAAAGTTTTGTCAACAATATCCAATAAAAAAAGAAAATAAATCAGGCTCGGTCCAAATCACTTAAGTTATATTTATTGTACAGACAGGTCGAGAGGAAACACAGGAGAATGAGCGCAGGTGTTAGAAGTCTTCATGGAGGCACACGCACACATCAGTCACATGATCAGTGCTCGCTCTTCTTGGGCGGGAAGAAAGCGTACTCCACGGCCAGAGCGACTGCGAACGCAGCGAAGCCCGTCTTGAAGCCCCGCATGAGCACGTCTCTGAGGGTCACCGGCACCCCGAAGCTGCCCGCGAACCTCCACGCCTCGTTCCTGCACACACACACACACACACACACACACACATGAGCTGCTGTACGAAACACAAGTCACTTTTAGAGAATCTCAATTCACTATAACCCATTGTCATCACTCTTACGGTCGATATGACCTGGGACTAATTGCCCACTTTATGCAGCATACACAACCAATCAATAGATAGGGATATTAATATTTTTATTAGATATTTTTGAAAGAAATCTCACCAAGGCTGCATTTATTTGATCAAAAATATCTTACAAACAGTGAAATATTATAATAATTTAAATCATCAGTTTTGTATGAGTAGCCTATACAGTAGGGCTGGGACGGTTACCGCATTACCGCAATACCGCGGTCACGTGACCCCTACCGCAGGTCTAAGCTTGTCACCGTCATCACCGCAAAAAAAAAAAAAATGTTTCATGACACATAGAATTCCATTTGTGTTGACTATTAGGCCTGTATGCAAGAGTACCTGTGTAATATATCTTGTAGTCTATAATTTGAATTCTATTTTGCTAAAGCATTAAAATACAGGCGCATATGCGATAGCCCCAAAGCAGTAGCCTACCTCAGTTTTTAATTGCACGTGCTTATTTAACGCGATTTCTTGTGTCACGAGTGATAACGGAGCCAACATTGTGGCTGCGGTGAAGAAACTTGGATGGGGATGGCTACCATGCTTCGGTCACAACCTCCATTTAGCCGTCACCAACTCCATGAAGGCAGAAAAAGAACGCACCGCCCGGGCCATGGGTTTGTGTCGAACGCACGTGACCACTTTCTCTCATAGCTGGCAAAAAAAAAAAAAACAACGGCTTCAAAAAGGACAAACTGAGCTGGACCTGCCTCAGCACTCCTTAGTAAGTTTTAACTCTCTTCCAACAGCGATTTAATAAAAACTTTGTTTAAGCCTTGAACCACTGAGACAAAAGCGGACACAAGATGTAAATTAATATAAATAGCCTATATAATATAAATAATCTGTAATAAAATATAAAAAATATATAAATAATATTTATATTATATAGCCTAAGTAATATACAATCACGATTTAATGTTAAATTAAATAGCTAGACTTCGTTAAATAGCCTTGAACCACTAAGACAAAAGCGGACACGAGATAGGCCTATAAATTAATATAAATAGGCTATATAAATAGCTCTGTTATAAAATATAAAAAATATAAATATTATTTATATTATATAGCCTAAGTAACAATCTGTAGTGTGAGCAGCAACACTTTGTTAAATTAAATAGACTTCGTTAAATAGCCTTGAACCACAAGACAAAAGCGGAAAGGAGATATGTGAATTAATAGGCTAATAATAAATATATAAATAGCTATGTAATAAAATATAAATAATATTTATATTATATAGCCTAAGTAATATACAATCTGTGGTGTGATCAGCAACATTTTGTTAAATTAAATAGCTAGACTTCGTTAAATAGCCTTGACAAAAGCATGATATGTGAATTAATAATATAAATATATAAATAGCTATGTAATAACATTTAAAAAAATATAAATAATATTTATTGGCTATTTTATAGCCTAAGTATACAATCTGTAGTGTGAGCAGTGCCACTTTGTTAAATTAAATAGCTAGACTTCGTTAAATAGCCTTGAACCACTTAGACAAAAGCGGACACGCGATATGTGAATTAATAATATAAATATATAAATAGCTATGTAATAAAATATTAATAATATTTATATTTTATAGCCTAAGTAGCTAATATACAATCTGTAGTGTGAGCAGCAACACTATGTTAAATTAAATAGCTAGACTTCGTTAAATAGCCTTGAACCACTTAGACAAAAGATTTTAATAAAAATATATTAATAGCTATGTAATAAAATATACAAAATATAAATAATATTTATTATATAGCTTAAGTAATATACAATCACGGTAGTACACGGCCCTAGTGACTGCATCCTCTTTGAAACCGGTGCTGCAGCTAGTCACCGAGGATCTGTTGCTCCCAGCTGAGGAGGACACCCAATTGACGCGCAATCTCAAAGAAAAAATGTCTGCCGTTTTGATGGAAAAATACAGTGCACCCTCAACTCAACTATTGGCAAAGACCGCGTTTGTCGACCCTATAAGGATATTGACATTGCTGACGAGGTGAAGGATGAGCTTATGGAGGAGATGATGATTGATGTGCCCGAAGAGCAGCGTGATGACGGTGATGTAGAGGGAGCAAGTGCACCCAACCCTCCCAAAAAACCGAATCTGGCGGACTTACTTGGGAAAGAAAAGAAAAAAACATCTACTCCGATCCCCAAGAGAATTCGTGTGGAAACAGAGATCAGAAGGTATTTGCAGGAGGAAGCCCTGGATTCCCACGCAGACCCTCTGGTGGCGGGACAATCATGTCCGATTCCCTCTGCTTTCAAAAGTTGCCCGAAAATATATGACCTTTTGCGCTACAAGCATTCCCTCAGAACGTGTGTTCAGTGCAGCAGGTAACGTCGTTACGTCTTTCAGGGCCTCCCGCAAACCCGACAAAGTGAACATGCTGTTTTTTCTAGCCAAAAATATAAAGGCTGGGATGTAAACCATAGCCTAGACATCACTCCATTTTTTGTTCTAAATGTTCCTGTGTTCTGTGTGTAAATGTTCCAAATGTGAAATAATAAACGAACGAACATGTTCGTTATTAAGTTCATCTCTTGTGTGTGCGCTTGTTTGCACGCGCGATATATTCGCGGCGGCGACAGCTGGGGGTGTGGGTGGGGGGGGTTGGGTATTAGCGGTTTACCGCAATACCGGCGGGAATTTCTTGCTTTTCAACCGCGGTAAGAAAAAATCCATACCGCCCCAGCCCTGAGTATACAGTAAAGTGTAATGTATTCCTGTGATTAAAGCTGAACGCTTACTCCAGTCTTCAGTGTCACATGATCCTTCAGAAATCACTCTAATATGATTATTACATATGCTTATTATCAATTTCTACTGCTTAATATATTTTCGTAACAGTTCTGACTGAGTAGTAATCTATCACAGTTTCCTCAAAGATACGATCAGCACAACTGTCTTCAACACTGATAATAATCATAACTGTTTCTTGATCATCAGATCATCATATTAGAGTGATTTCTGAAGGGTCATGTGACACTGAAGACTGGAGTAATGATGCTGAACATCACAGGAATACAGTACACTTTACTGTACACTCACCGGCCACTTTATTAGGTACCCCATGCTAGTAACGGGTTGGACCCCCTTTGCCTTCAGAACTGTCTCAATTCTTCGTGGCATAGATTCAACAAGGTGCTGGAAGCATTCCTCAGGGAGTTTGGTCCATATTGACATGATGGCATCACACAGTTGCCGCAGATTTGTCGGCTGCACATCCATGATGCGAATCTCCCGTTCCACCACATCCCAAAGATGCTCTATTGGATTGAGATCTGGTGACTGTGGGGCCATTTGAGTACAGCGAACTCATTGTCATGTTCAAGAAACCAGTCTGAGATGATTCCAGCTTTATGACATGGCGCATTATCCTGCTGAAAGTAGCCATCAGAAGTTGGGTACATTGTGGTCATAAAGGGATGGACATGGTCAGCAACAATACTCAGGTAGGCTGTGGCGTTGCAACGATGCTCAATCGGTACCAAGGGGCCCAAAGAGTGCCAAGAAAATATTCCCCACACCATGACACCACCACCACCAGCCTGAACCGTTGATACAAGGCAGGATGAATCCATGCTTTCATGTTGTAGACGCCAAATTCTGACCCTACCATCCGAATGTCGCAGCAGAAATCGAGACTCATCAGACCAGGCAACGTTTTTCCAATCTTCTATTGTCCAATTTCGATGAGCTTGTGCAAATTGTAGCCTCAGTTTCCTGTTCTTAGCTGAAAGGAGTGGCACCCGGTGTGGTCTTCTGCTGCTGTAGCCCATCTGCCTCAAAGTTCGACGTACTGTGCGTTCAGAGATGCTCTTCTGCCCACCTTGGTTGTAATGGGTGGTTATTTGAGTCACTGTTGCCCTTCTATCAGCTCGAACCAGTCTGGCCATTCTCCTCTGACCTCTGGCATCAACAAGGCATTTCCGCCCACAGAACTGCCGCTCACTGGATGTTTTTTCTTTTCGGACCATTCTCTGTAAACCCTAGAGATGGTTGTGCGTGAAAATCCCAGTAGATTAGCAGTTTCTGAAATACTCAGACCAGCCCTTCTGGCACCAACAATCATGCCACATTCAAAGTCACTCAAATCACCTTTCTTCCCCATACTGATGCTCGGTTTGAACTGCAGGAGATTGTCTTGACCATGTCTACATGCCTAAATGCACTGAGTTGCCGCCATGTGATTGGCTGCTTAGAAATTAAGTGTTAACGAGCAGTTGGACAGTGTGTACCTCATAAAGTGGCACGGTGAGTGCTCTGTTCACATAGGAAACAGCTGTTTGGAATTAAAAAAATATTTGCACATTATTACTGTAATTTGGATGCAGCCATGGTGGAAGTGAGACCAGGATCATGCACGTTGAGTTGTGGACATATTGATTTCTTCATTGCTATTTTGCAAGACCACAGTGTCAGATCTACAGAATCAGGGTTGCAAAGGGGCTGAATATTTCCGGGAATTTCCAGAAACTTCCCAAAAATCCTGGAAAGATTTCTCGAAAAATCCTGGAAATTTTCCGGAAATCCTGGAAAGTTTCCGAAAATCCCTGGAAAGTCTTCTTGGAAACTTTGCAACACTAATACTGAGAACAACGAACATTTGTGGTTAGGGATAAAACAAAATTAAAAACCGTGTTAAAGGATTAGTTCAACCAAAAATAAATTTCAGTCATTAATTACTCAATCTTGTGACGATCAAAACTGTAAGACTTTCGTTCCAGGGTTCCCACACCTCAGTTAACTTCAAATTCAAGGACCTTTCAGGTCCCAGACCCCCAAATTCAAGGACTAATGTGGGGTCAACATAGTGTAGATCAAATACATTATGAAATATTCCAAATATCTCAACGATGCCTTTACTACCTTTCTGGCCCTTGAAAATTGCAACGGCGTTGCTGCCTATGAAGGTTCTAGAAATGTCATAGCCTATTTCATCAAAAATATCTTCATCGTGTTCGGAAGATAAACAAACGTCTTTGGAACGATATTCGGGTGAGTAAATGATGACAGGATTTTCATTTTCATATGCGCATATATACGTTTCTAAATAGCAAAGGCCTAGGAAATATTAAAGCAAGCATGATTAAAAATCAGCTATTAAACTCAGAAGTAATTCCTATGTAATGGCCGACTCCGGGCAATCACTTGAGTTGCAGGTACCCGAGAGGAACGCATAAATCAGTGTATGTGTGTGTGTGTGTGTGTGCTCACCGAAGCCAGGGGTGCCCCGGAGCTCCTCTGCGGGCCAGCCTCTCCTGGGTCACTTCCAGCGGCGTCCCTTCAATCTTCCACACCCAGTGGTACCGGCATCGACAGCTTTCCGTGTCCATGATCCCCACCCATGCTGAAGACACCTCACAGTTTCAGTGTGCAGAAATAAAACAGCAAAGCATTGTCCCTCACACTTATTCAGGACATTTAAGTGTGTCACTAATCTGAAAGAACCAGTTCAAGTGACTCGACTCAGCCCGAATCACTCTGTCGAATCGAACGTATAACATCAAAGAAAAATTCAAAAACGAGTGGTTAAAATGTAGGATAAAAGCTGTGTGGAGGGGTATGGCGGTTACACTCGTATTTAATTAGCTGTTTAGTCGTGGTAACAGTGACTGACTGTTCTGTTACACACAGAAACAACACAGCGAAGCAGCTAATGACATCTAGCAAACAAACACCGACTCTGACGCTGTTTTCAGTGCCACACACATATGTTGTCCAATGTAAATGTTAAAATAACAATACATCGGTGTAAATTATTTAGTTGTATGTTAAATAGCAGCATAACTTACCTTGTAGATCAAAGTGACCTCCAACACGAACGCGCAGAGTTGGAAGTTAGTGTCTACTTCCGGAGAAAAAGTAAAAGTCACAGTACAAGCGAAATAAATACCAACGAAAAAAATAAGCATATCTTTTAACATACGTATATACATAACTCTAAATAGTTGTATATAATTTCATATTAAAATATGTAGTATATACTAAAATATCCAACGGTTTAATGACAGAACTTTTATTTTGACATGTATGAATGGTCGAAATGGCGCATGCGCACTTTCAGTTTCCAAATCAATGGACAGCAAAGTCGGACTCGGGAACATGGCAGTTGTATCGAAATGACCGGTCTTTTTTACATATATATACATTTTTACTTTAGAAACGTATATGTCCAGTCCGTAAGCAGTCAATACATATATACGTCTGACACACTCATATATTGATCGTGTTGACAGTAGTTTGGGGATGGGGCTCGTCCTGCGGAACCTGCAGACGGTGGTTCCTCTGAGGCGCGCGCGCATGCGCAAAGACGTGGAGATCCTGAGGCACATCTTCGGCGTGCAGCGGTTCGACATGGGCATCATCTGCGTGGACAGACCGCAGGATCCAGCGCATCAACCGGGTCTACCGGCGCCTGGGACCGGCCCACCGACGTGCTGGCCTTCCCCTTCTATGAGGTACAGCCACACTGATTCCTGAACGATTCTCCAGCGATTGCAGACAGTAACGTTATGTGTGTGATTGACAGCTGGCTGGAGCCTGTTTCCGACACGGAATAATAATAATAAACAAAAACTGGTAATTATGTGAGTGGCTTTTCTCGCAATTGTGAGTTTATTCTGAGGAGAAGAAAAAAAGATAATTGCTAGTTTCTCTCAATTCAGACGTTATAACTCAAAATATAAAGTTTATACCGTTATCTAAACTCTGAGGGGGTTGGTCAAGAATTGTGAGACACACACACATACACACACACAAAAATCTTTCTTGCAATTTTTTGACACTTTTTCCCCAGAGTTGCGAGTTCGTTACCATTAACCAGCCCATCATGTCTGTAGAAGCCTGTTTCCGACACGGAATCATAATAATAAAAAAAAAATAATAATAAAAAAACAGGTAATTTGAGGTAATCATGGCTTTATAAAAAGTCAGACTTATTCTTTCTTCTCAATTGAGATGTACAGTGTAGGATCTGAGGCTGATGTGTGTGTTTGTGTGTTTGTGTGTGTGTGTGTGTGTGGGGGGGGGTTGTTTATGTGACTTATGAGGACACAAGTTTGTATAATGACATGTGTATTACACTGGTATTACAACTTATTGGTGGTTTATGAGGACATTTCAAAAGTCCTCATAAATCAAAAGGCTTAAAAAACATAAAAAACAATGTTTTATTAAAAAATAAAAAATGCAGCATGTCTCCTGTGATGGTTAGGTTTAGGGATTGCGTTAGTGTAGGGGATAGAATATATAGTTTGCACAGGATAAAAACTATTACGCCTATGGAGAGTCCTCATAATGCTGTTGCACCAACATGTGTGTGTGTGTGTGCGCAGAGATCTGAGGCCGGGAAGCTGCCGTGTGTCCTGCAGAGAGACGAGTATAATCTCTCGGGGACATCTCTCCTCTGGGGTGGAGTGTGTGATGCAGCAGTGCAGAGAGACGTCACAGGACCTGCACCAGACTCTCACTGTAAGACACACACCGACTACCGATAACACTACACACACACACACTGACTGACACAGTAAAGGTCTTGTCTCTCTCTCTGTGTGTGTGTGTTTAGGGTGGTCACAGCTCATGGGATCTGCCACTTACTGGGATACAGACATGAAACTGAAGAGGACTGGAATGAGGTACAGCATACTTT
>JAQIUQ010006642.1:0-37500 GCA_030378365.1 Hybognathus amarus
GACACTCTCAGTAGAGGGAACCAGAGAGACACACACACACACACACACACACCTCTCACTCTCACACACACACTCTCACTCTCCTCTCCACCCTTTCTGCTCTCTCACACACACACACACACACACACACACACACGCCGCTGCTGAAACATGTAGATGTCTGTGCTCAGAGTAAGACCTGAGGCAGAGGACACTGGTGCTGTAGAGATCATGATGACACAGATGATAACAGATAACACTGATCTGCAGGAGTGATGAGCAGAAGACTACAGCAGAGATGACATGTGCTGGAGATGTTTACTGGGTTATTTTAGATGAGCCATGCTGTGACAGCTTCACTGTGAAGCGAGACACTGCACATGACCCGGGCTGCAGGTGCGAGAGCACAAGTGGTGTGCGAACTGGAACACGCTTGCGGTCCTGAAGACCTGCCTTTGGCCACTCTGAGCAGAAGAACAGAAAAGGTACAGGTGTGTGTGAGGTGTGTGTGCGGTGTGTGTTCTGAGCGCCACCCATGGAGCACAGGGAGTCTGGCAGGCTTGATGCTAGAGAGCTGGAAGACACGAGTGGTACAGTTCTTCCTTCAGAATCGACTGAGGTAGAGTGTGTACCTCAGGCTGCAAGCCTCATGTGACCCTCTCACATACACACAGATACACACCCTGTCAGAGTTGTTACATCATTGGAACTAAGGTTGCTCAGACTGACATTGGACAAAGCAGAAGAAGATCCTACTTAGGATGCCCAATTGTGTGTGTGTGTGTGTGTGAGAAGAAGAGAGAGAGAGAGAAGAGAGAGAGAGAGAGAGAAAGAGAAGAGAGTGTCACAGAGTGTGTGTAAACGAAGTATAGATGATAGAACGGAACAGACCAAACTGAAGATAAGAAATTATATTTTTTAAATATAAAATCTTGGTAAGAAAATATGAAGAAAAAATGATTGAAAATGAAGCGCACATCCGCGAAGTGTTGTCAAGTTCAATGCCAGCATGATCAGAAGAATAAGTCGACATTCTCGAAAGATCCGCTGCAGAGTAACACCATTACAAGTGACTGCGGATATACCGCCAAGTGACAAACATTACCGATACCACAGTACCGTAACGACACCACTGTGGTGACAGTTAGACATGCGCTTGACAACATTACAGTACCGGCGCTGCAACACGTGACCGCCTACAAACGACAATATTAACCTGCGACAGTAAAATCACAGTAATCCGTGGTGCAAAAAACGTCGCTTTACAAAGTGCAGCACATCGCTGATGCCGACGACAGAATCCGGCGGCTGCGACAATGACATCACAGTAATCGGCGTGAACAAACGCGTCTGTGGCGACAAACGACAACATGAACCGCCAGCGTCAGACAGGTTAACAGCGTCCGCTGACAGTTACAGCATGAACGGAGCCGCCACAGTATGCGCCTTACAAACGCTGGTCAGAGTTACCGACATTATGGTCAGAGAACGACAAACTACCGGCATTGACTCGTGAACAGTGCCGCCAGATGGTGAACAAAACGAACATGCTTGCGGAGATACGGTGCTGGACAAACTGCGACCCGCGAACAAAGTGGACAATATTACCGTGAACAGCTGGATATACTGGCTGAAACGTCTGCTGACAGCGAAGCATGAACCGACAGCGTCACAGTACGGTGCGACAAACGTCGTGAGCACAAAGCTGAGCACCGCGCTCTGCGAGAGCTGCCGATACTGGCGTGACAAACGTTGCGCTGAACAACGTCGATGACGCCGCGAGAGCGTTAACAAAACGTCTGGCATTGACCGCGATAGCTGCGCACAGTATCCGCCTGCGGTACAGTTAGTCGGTATTGCCGACAGTGTTACAAAGAATTGGCTGTGACAGTAACAGACTTAACGGCGACATTACAGACGGCCGCGACAGCTTACGGCATTGACGGTGAGCTGCGACAGATGGCTGTACAGAACAGCATTACCTTGTGACAGTGTAACAGTTAAGCGTTACAGTTAGATGAGCAGCTACAGCGTCACAGTACGGCGTTACAGTAACAACATTACCTTGTGACAGTGTTACAGTACGGCATTGACGTGAGAGCGTCACAGATGGCGTTACAGTTACGGCATTGCCAGTAACAGTGTTACAGTACAGCGTTACAGTAACAGCATTACCGTTACAGCATTACAGTACACCGTTACAGTTACGCCATTGATGGCTCACAGCATGACAGTACGGAGTTACAGTAAAATATTACCGTTACAGTGTTACAGATGTGCTGTTACAGTTACACATTAACGTTACAGCGTAACAGTATGGCGTGAGACAGTTACGACATTGATGGCGTACAGCGTTACAGTAGTACCGTTACGGTGTTACAGTACGACGCACATTCACAAAAAGGTTCAAATCCGACACAATTAGGACACACTCTTGTCTCGACGATGTATCGTCTCCCGCCAGGCATTGCTAGGTGATCACAGAGCAGAAGAGTCCATTTTCTCTTGCTCCAATGGAAATCTTAGGCATTGGAGAATAAACACCACAGACAGTGTCAGAGTAAAACTATCTGCAAGAAGATACACCGGTATTTAAGTTTATGCTATGTTCCATCTTTTTATTTATTACTCTAACTCTAATTCATTTTACTCTAATTAATTTCATAAGTGTATCATTTATCTCTTTTAATTCCTTTATAACTGTTTGCTTCATATTTTGCTATTATTTTGATTAATTTCTATGTAAAGCACTTTGAATTGCCGAAGTGTGTGTAAGGTGCTATACAAATAAACTTGCCTTGCCTGTCATTCATGCTGTCTAAAGCAACACACTGGTTTTCTGTGATGTGTGAGTAAGAAGTGTTTTCCTATATGCCGATATTCCCCTGTCGTTCCGACAGCTGCCGGACTTGGCCTTGAGCAGTTTCCTCAAAAAGAGTCCGGCGGGGAGGTGGATCAAACCAGTGTCCCGAGGGTCGTGTGTGTGTGTGTGTGTGTGTGTGTGTGTCTGGGGGTCATGAATCAGGCCCAGTGGCGTCTCTGAGTCTCAGAAAGGAACAGCTTCTGGAGTTTATGGTGTTGGATTTAAAACACAGCATCTGTTTGATCCCCTTCCCCAGTTCCTGGAGGGTCTCCATGGGTGACTGCCTCCACTAACACACACACACACACGGCATGATTGATGGCTCATATTGAGGCCCTTCTGTGAGGCTGTTGACGGCTGTGATTGAGAGGCTGGTTCCAGTGTGGTGCGCTCGCAGAGACACTGACAGACTGACGGACAGCGACACTCCTCTTGGTTACCCAGCGTTTCCCTCTCCGCTGGTGGGAATGCTGGCACCGGAAGTGGCTCTTTGTGTCTCGTGTCCTGCTGGAGATCTCAGAGGAAGAGGAAGTGTGTGTAGAGACCCTGGCATCAACCACAACACACACCCGTGACACACACACACGACACCACATACGAGAGGACACAAAGAGTGCAGGACACCAACAAGGTTTAACTCGGCTCTCTTAGTAACATCGAGAGGTCGAGGGGTTTAACCCCTGCTGGGACACACTGGGTACACACTGGGACATCCTTTCTGAAACATCCACACTACCATTCAAAATTTGGGGTCAGTAAATGTTTTATGTTTTTATTTGACAAGGTAAGTCACACTTTGATTTAGATATTTAAAATAAATGCTGTTCTTTTGAACTTTTTAGTCAAAGAATCTTGGGGGAAATGGATCATCGATTCCACCAAAATATGAGCAACTGTTTTCAACATTGATAATAATCATAAGTGGTGCGAAATGGCAGATTATGGTCTGTACGGATAGCGATCAATGCAATACCTTTAATAATGAATGAACACACTCACTACATCATGATTGCTATCTTGCTCAAAGCGCTTCCCTCACATTTACCATATGCAAATGATGTGCAGCCCTGCTTATATAGACCATATCATCACACACATCTAAATGTACTTTTGTCTAGAACAATTACAAGGATTTATGAGCCTTATGTAAGTGATAAACCTACACCCAGCATGTTTATTAATCTTGACTTAATTACAAGCTAAAGAAATTCAGCAACTGCACACATAGTTTACCATTATAAACACAATCATTACCATCCCATCAGCCTTTCACTGTGAAGCCCTGCCACATGAACAAACTCACTGAACGGAAACAACAATCTATCGACAGCATCTGCGGGTTGTTGTCAATTACCACACTATTATATTGACTCATGTTTCAACAAACAACGATTGCACAGTGATACAGAAGAATGAGTGGTGTTTTCAGCTCTAGCATCTAGATTGTCTTTTTAAGATCCTCTGTTCTCAGCGGGCGCAATCAGAAAACAAAAGAGTTTTGTGACAGCTACATCGTTAACGTTTCTCCCATTCATGTGCACACTGTAAGCAAATGCTTTTTCTTACTGAGTATTGTCTTGTTTCCAGACCAAAGATCTAGAAAATTCTTAAATCTAGATGCATTTACTAGATATGAGTAGAATGGACAGATATTATGTCTTGTTGGTTCATTGATTGGTCCATTGGTCTGATTGGTTGATTGGTTGATTGGCTGATTGGTTGATTGGCTGATTAACTGATTGGTTGATGGGTTTATTGGCTAGAGTGGTTGATTGGTCCATTAGCTGATTGGTTGATTGGCTGATGGGTTTATTGGCTGATTTGTTGATTAGTTGATTGGCTGATTGGTCGTTTGGTTGATTGGCTGATTAGCTGATTGGTTGATTGGCTGATTGGTCGATTGGTTGATTGGCTGATTGGCTGATTAGCTGATTGGTTGATTGGCTGATTGTTTGATTGGTTAATTGGCTGATTAGCTCATTGGTTGATTGATTGGCTCATTAGTTGATTGGCTGATTGGATGATTGATTGGCTGATTGGTCGATTGGTTCATTGGCTGATTGTTTGATTGGTTAATTGGCTGATTTGCTCATTGGTTGGTTGGTTGATTGGCTAATAGGTTGATTGGTTAATTGGCTGATTGGTTGACTGATGATTGACTTATTGGTTTATTGGTTGATTGGCTGATTAAAATGTTGATCCAGGAACATGTTTTTTTGGGATATGGGTGTTATAAATATGTTTGGCCAGTGGCCAGTTATTGTTCAGTGTTAAAAATCGTACTGACCCCAAACCTTGAACAGTATGGGGAATGTGTTTTGACCCCTGGCTCGTTCGGCAGTGTTTGATTCACATCCTGGTGTGGTTTAGGCATTAATGAACACGGCATTCGCTCAGAGATCGTCTGAAGTCATCTCGCCCAAAAGAATACAAACTCTGAGAGTGAGAATCAATCTGACCCAATGGACCAAGCGCTTTCATAATTCATATTGCATGTTATATAAAAGTAAAGAGATGTGGTGTCTGATTCTGTGAGTTTTTGAGGTTGAAAACATGTTTACAGTCCGGTGCACAAAAGTGGTTTTGGTCTATATGCTAATTTTGCCCTTCATGACGACTGTGAAGAGGGTGAATTTTGTAATAACTCATCCGTTTAAATTATATTAAGTCTTTAACTTGTGCATAATTAAGGGCGTGGCCACTTGAGTGACAGATGGATTGCCGCTGATGTCACTGCTAGCCGTTTGTCAGCGTCACGTCACCTCAGCTAATCCGCCTCGCTGCATATTCCGTTGTCCGGGAGTGACGAGGCGGCCAAGATGGCGATGACCATCGGCTCTTCAGAAACACTACGGGTGACGTCACACACACTATGCCCATATAGTTATACAGTCTATGGTTCAGACGCCACTGTTCAGAGACTGATGGGAGGATGGAGAAGAAAAATTGAAGGAGGAGCTAATGATGACAGGGAAGGATAGGGAGGGACTAAAGCACCAGTATTTGCGGTCCATCATTCGCTCATCTCTCTGAAGAGACACCTATATCAGCCCTTCCTTCATCAGCTAATCAGCTTTACATACACACACACACACTCAAGCCATGTGTGTGGCTCTCATTAGCAGTGTGCTGGACGCTCGTGTGCATCTGTCCTCAGACCTTAATGATGTGTGTTAATCATTTTACTAATCTCAGCATTAAACTGATCACTTCGGGATGAAGAACATCAGGTCAGTGTGAACAGGGTTTCCACAAGTGAACAAACAGAGTCAATCCAACACAACCATTACTACAGGAGAACAGAGGAGAAAGGTTCAGTTCTGAAACAAGTGCAGAAGACAGACCAACGTCCAGCTGAAATGTTTCAGGAGAACAGTCCATAATGGATGATAAATGATGATGTTTGGGCTAATGTTTTGGCATTACAAAAGAGCAGAAGGCTTTGAACAGACACTTTATTTAAGTTACTGGGAGAAGGATTGTTCATAACTTTAAGAGAAGTGTGTGCGTGTGTGTGTGTGTGTATAAATCTGAGCCCTACTCTCAAAAATGGAAGAGCCTCTGTTTGCAATCTCCCAAGTAGGAAGTTTTATTAACAAAATGGACTTACAGAAAGTAGATTTCTATGGTTATTTTTTTAAATATGATTTATTTGACATGCACTATACATATATAAATTGAATGTTATAAACAACATGCATGAATAGAGCATTTTTTCATGAAAAGTGGGATGATATTTTTTTTACCTTTAAAACTGCTTTTAACTAAAGAAGCGGGTTCAGGAACTGTAAAAAATATTGGAAAAATCCTCTTAATGAAAAGAAAAATGGCACAATGGGATGCAAAAACGACCCCCAAGACCAGCAACATTCATTGAGACTGAATAGATTTGGATTTACTGTAGTCTTTAAAGTTGAGTCTGAATTGTCTTTACTTTCGCTTGAGCTGAAACCACACAGCAATGTGTGTTTGACCTCTGACCTTGACGCAGCTCACCTCTGCCTTTGATATCTGAGTGGCGTTTCCAGCACAAGAGCCACGAGAAAGCAGACCAACACACACTACACAACACACACTCCTGACTGACAACACTTGAGTTTAATCAACAGATATGATGAAAACTACACGTCAAATGATGACTGATGACTGCTGTATTTGTGCTCAAAACACACTCAAAGACAAAAAAGATTTCCTTCCGTCTATAAAGCGCGTGTGTGTGTGTCTCCTAAAGACAGGTCTAGCCTGTTCTCACGTTTCGTCTGTCCTGAACTCATGTGAACGCTGCTAATTCTGTTCTATTGAAACTGCAGGCAAATCCTCTTCATTCACGCTCTCGATTCCTGTCAACACAAGTACACACACACACACAACCTCCTGTGTGGAGGCATTTCCTCACCGCCTCACTTCCTATGGCAAGAGGAACACACTGTCGTGGAAAAATTATAATAGACAAAGTCAATCATGTCACTAACCATAAAGTTCTGATTTTATATTATAATCAGTAGAAGTTAATCATATTACTAACGTTCTGATTTTGTATTTCTATCAGATATCATGATTTCAATATTCCTCTCATGTGATACAATCTATCATGCTTCCTACTTCTCTGTCTGAAGACGACTAAAACTTTCCATTTCTAATTCTAACAATAAAACATAATGAGACTTACTTCCTTTATTTCAGGATGTAGCCATCAGGCGAACTTTCCACATGAACTAACCATCTAACAAATATATGACCCAATATAACCTTGGTCAGGCTGAATCTTGCCTTAAACATATGCTGATGTTACTAACAAAGGAGGGGGGCTTGTTTTAACCAATGTGACAAATCATGTGGGTAGAGCGTGACAATGATTTTTGATTAGTGATGATGATTCTATTTTTGATGTGTCTGGCTTTGCACTATAAAGTCTGTTGTATTTTCTGATTGTGTTGAGACTTCTCTGAGTACTGCTCAAGAGGACTCCCAGCTGAAATAAAGAGCCATCTAAGGGACATTTACTGAAATCTGTCTGTCATTTAAGCTGCGCAGCAAGGTTAGTTAGTAGAACAAGACATTTGAGCAAAACACTAGAGACCTTACTACTAAGTGATAGTGTGGGACAAGAACACTAGAGACCTTACTACTAAGTGATAGTGTGGGACAAGAACACTAGAGACCTTACTACTAAGTGATAGTGTGAGACAAGAACACTAGAGACCTTATTACTAAGTGATAGTGTTCAACAAGGGACGAGACGTCGTCCGACTCTTTGTGAGACTCTTAGGCTGGGTTAGATTGAGTCAACCAGCGCCGTTCAGAGGTAACTCGACTGAGTATAATATTTCCGGGTGTCAGGGACACCAGGCCCATCCTGAGTCAGGGGCGTTGAGAAAATCCTATCACAACACACACACACACACTGAAAGCTGACAGCGTAAGAGTACACGTAATATGGAAAAGTCTGAGCGCACATGCTTCAGATGGCCTGCGGTGTGTGTTTGCTGGGAGTGTGTGTGTGTGAGAACAGGGCAGGTGGTGCCTGGGATTCACTGCATCTTTACACACTGTAACACACCTCAGCCGTGACCCAAAACCTGGAGCCGAAGTGTTTATCCAGTTATGACTGATTTGTGATTACATAAACTGTTTACTTCACTAAAAAAACAACACTTTTACCTCTAGTGAAGTTTATCATGTGTAATGTGTGTGAAGAATCGATGGGAAAAATCTGATTTAATTGTATGTAATTAGTATATAAAAATGTGTCATTTAGAAAAAAAGAAAATTTGTCATTTCAGCAAAGCATGCTTTTAAAGCTGTGAGTTGATCGTGATTTCACTTTTCTAGCTTTAGATTAGTGTGTAATGATCATGAACAAGACGTCTGCAGAATTTAAGGGAGATGATTGCTTTTAAAGAAATCGTTTTTAAAGGACTACAACAAACAGCTGGTAGGAACTACACAAGCTTCCTCCCAGGTTAGTGACATCACCAACCCTAAAATGTACATAAACCCCGCCCCCGGGAACACGATTTATACATTATCATAAAGAATATGCTAATCGATGACTAAAGATGAGTAAAGTCATCTTGAGTCTCTTCATCTTTTGTCTGACTCCGGTTTAAACATAAAAGGCCAAAAGTTTTTGACATTTTCAGTGTGTGTGTGTCTGTGTGAGGTAATCGGAGCTGCTAACACACAGACCCTCTAAGCTCGCCCTGTGCCAGGGAGCAGCTCATTTGCATTTAAAGGGACAGACACAAAAATGGTGCGTTTTTGCTCACCCTCAAAAAGTAACAATTTTAACATGCTATACACAAATATTTGTGGGTATTGAGCTAAAGCTTCACACACACACTCTGGGGACATCAGAGCTTCCTTTTACATCTTGTGAAGGGCATTACACCAACACATTTCAGCACATATACTAGAGTTGTTTTCTCTTGCTAACTCAGGGAACGTTACAAGACATTTCGCGTATCAAAAACTGATTTTCTTCGTGCACGTCTTCACGTGCAGTACGACAACATTGTCAAAGTGATCCCACTTCACACAGATCTGGAGAAACTCACTAAAAATTCAGTATTATTTTATCCAGGCCAGTAGATGGCGATGTCACTTCGTAAAGAAACGCCATAGACTGATCACATATAATATGCGTGCGCATGACGTCACTGCTTTCACAAATTCAGTTGTGTAGTTTATACAGAGACGATAACTATATCCTTTACTATAACTATATATATGACTAAACAAAATAACAAGTAATTTACTAGATGTTCTGACAACATGTTAATTGCTCCAGGCTTTTTTAAAATGTTTGATTAATTTAAATTAATTATTGACGAATGATTCAATGACTCACTCATAAATACTTCACTTGTTTCTTTACTGGATGAAGTTTAAACTAATGTTCTTAAACGAATATTTTGAATGAATGATTCAATGACAAACACGTTTAACTGCGCTTGTTTCCGCCTACTGGCATACTGATGTAATGGCACAATTCGTTTCTTTGAATCGTCAAGTTACTTTCAAAAGGTGATTTACGTATATTTTGCTCACTACCGTAGACATCAGCGTTTATATCCAAATTATAAACTTTTAAACTTTTTTACTGGTTGTAAGACAGAAATAATGACACTGTGTGGTTTAAAATACTTTTGTGAAGATGTTTCATATCTAGATAGCATTACAGACAAATCTTTGTCATTTAGGAATAATATTGCAACCTTTTAATCGATTAATTGTGCTGTAGCTGTCTTGTAAATGAACGGCCAAAATGCAAAACAAGTTCCCTGTTAGTGTAAACGGCCACTAACAACAAAAATTGGCCACTGAAACAGAAGCTGCAATACAATGAATATTAGAGAAATAACGTTAAAAAAAAAAAAAAATAAGAAAAAGAAATATTGCCCTGGCAAGTAAATAAGTTGAAGTACTCAAATTACTATTATTGCATTTAATAAAAATAACATAAAAATGAATGTGAAAAAGCTGGAAATTACATTTGTAATTAAAAGAGACGTTCAGAAAAAAATTACATAATTGATGATTTAAGTGATTTACATCTATATCCATTTGCAACTTATAGTGGCTTACAAGGACAATGCAAGTCTACAAATGAAAGAGTGTTTTAGCTGTTCTAAAGTCTACAGAAGTGCTTACAGATATTCAGTAAATACCTTCAGGACAGGTGGCTAAAACATGGATCAGAGGAACCAGTGAGAGACACGACACGCATGAGAAGAGCAGATGAAGCCTTCAGAGCAGAGGTTCTGATGTCCAGATGTTCACCAGCTGGTCGAAACACGACCTTGAGATCATGAAGCACACGCTCTCACCTACGAGAACATACTGGGATCTTAAGACCAAAACAGTGCAGTTTCGTGATCCTTTGAACTGGTAAGAAACCATGTCATGCTCTTAAAGACCTTCAGCAGACGCTCACTGCATGAAGAAGGTCAAGATACGAGACACACAATCCTCCTTTCAGAGCTTTTAATATCTGCTAATCTGTGTTTTCATCAGAGTGCATGTCATTTCCAGGAGAGTAAACTCAGTAAACTGAGCCTTCAAGTCAACACACCAATCCGTAGTAGACGTCACAGTCACACACATAGGGCACAGTGGAGCAAGAGAAATAGGAGGAAAATGGACAAAATCTACAGAATAAGAGAAAAATGTTGTGTTGTGCCTTTGTGTGTCCAACCTGGTCACACTGAAAGCGTCTCTATAGCACACAGTGTGTTTATCGTTCAATTTATACACGAAAATGAGACACGACAGCCACTGCCGCTATGCTATAGTCCACTACATGACACTGCCGCTGATGCTATAGTCCACTACATGACACTGCCGCTATGCTATAGTCCACTGCATGACACTGCCGATGCCAGGTCTACTCATGACACTGCCGCTATGCTATAGTCTACTGACATGACACTGCCGCTATGCTATAGTCTACTAGACGACACCGCCGTGATGCTATAGTCCCACTACATGACACTGCCGCATGCTATAGTCACTACACGACACTGCCGCTATGCTATAGTCTCACTACACAACACTGCCGCTATGCTATAGTCTACTAGACGACACCGCCTATGCTATAGTCTACTACATCACACCGCCGCTATGCTATAGTCTCACTACATCAACACTCGCCGCTGATGCCTAGTAGTCCACTACACGACACTGCCGCTATGCTATAGTCCACTACACAGACACCGCCGCTATGCTATAGTCTACTACACGACACCGCCGTGATGCTATAGTCCACTACACGAGATGCCGCTATGCTATGCACTACAGACACTGCTGCTATGCTATAGTCCACTACACGACACCGCCGATGCTATAGTCCACTACACGACACGCCGTATGCTATAGTCCACTACACAACACTGCCGTATGTATAGTCTACTACATGACACTGCGCTATGCTATAGTCCACTACACGACACCGCCGCTGATGCTATAGTCTACTACACGACACTCGCCGCTATGCTATAGTCCACTACACGACACCGCCGTATGCTATAGTCCACTACATGAGCACTGCCGTGATGCTATAGTCCACTACACAACACCGCCTGATGCTATAGTCCACTACATCGAGCACTGCGTGATGCTATAGTCTACTACACAACACCGCCCATGCTATAGTCCACTACATGACACTGCCGCTATGCTATAGTCCACTACATGACACCGCTATGCTATAGTCCACTACACAACACCGCCGCTATGCTATAGTCCACTACACGACACCGCCGTGATGCTATAGTCTACTACACAACACCGCCGCTGATGCTATAGTCCACTACACGACACCGCCGCTATGCTATAGTCCACTACACGTAGACCTCGCTGATGCTATAGTCCACTACACGACACCGCCGCTATGCTATAGTCTACTACATACACCGCCATGCTATAGTCTACTACACGCCGCTATGCTATAGTCCACTACACGACACCGCGATGCTATAGTCGACTACAGACACCGCCTATGCTATAGTCACTACATACACCGCCGCTATGCTATAGTCCACTACACGACACCGCCGCTATGCTATAGTCCACTACACGACACTGCGCGATGCTATAGTCTACTACACGACACCGCCGCTGATGCTATAGTCTACTACACGACACCGCCGTGATGCTATAGTCCACTACACGACACCGCCGCTGATGCTATAGTCCACTACACGACACCGCGCTATGCTATAGTCCACTACACGACACCGCCGCTATGCTATAGTCTACTACACAACACGCGCCATGCTATAGTCCACTACACGACACCGCTGATGCTATAGTCTACTACATGACACCGCCTATGCTATAGTCCACTACATCGACACCGCCGTGATGCTATAGTCCACTACACGACACCGCCGCTGATGCTATAGTCACTACATGACACTCGCCGCTGATGCTATAGTCTACTACACGACACCGCCGTGATGCTATAGTCCACTACATGACACCGCCGTGATGCTATAGTCCACTACACGACACCGCCGCTGATGCTATAGTCCACTACACGACACCGCGCTATGCTATAGTCTACTACACAGACCGCGCTATAGTCTACTACACGACACCGCTATGCTATAGTCCACTACACGACACCGCCGCTATGCTATAGTCCACTACACGACACTGCCGCTATGCTATAGTCTACTACACGACACCGCCGCTATGCTATAGTCTACTACACGACACCGCCGCTATGCTATAGTCCACTACACGACACTGCCGCTGATGCTATAGTCCACTACACGACACCGCGCTATGCTATAGTCTACTGACATGACACCGCCGTATGCTATAGTCCACTACACGACACCGCCGCTGATGCTATAGTCCACTACACGACACCGCCGCTATGCTATAGTCCACTACACGACACTGCCGCTATGCTATAGTCCACTACACGACACCGCCGCTATGCTATAGTCCACTACACCGCCGCTATGCTATAGTCTACTACACAACACCGCCGTGATGCTATAGTCCACTACATCGACACCGCCGCTATGCTATAGTCCACTACACGACACCGCCGTGATGCTATAGTCCACTACACGACACCGCGCTGATGCTATAGTCCACTACATGACACCGCCGCTATGCTATAGTCTCACTACACGACACTGCCGCTGATGCTATAGTCTACTCACAACCGTATGCTATAGTCACTGCACCGCTATGCTATAGTCCACTACACGACACCGCCGCGATGCTATAGTCCACTACATCAACACCGTGATGCTATAGTCCACTACACGAGACCGCGCTATGCTATAGTCTACTACATCAACACCGCCGCTATGCTATAGTCTACTACACGACACCGCCGCTGATGCTATAGTCTACTACACGACACCGCCGCTATGCTATAGTCCACTACACGACACCGCCGCTATGCTATAGTCTACTACACGACACCGCCGCTATGCTATAGTCTACTACACGACACCGCCGCTATGCTATAGTCCACTACACGACACCGCCGCTGATGCTATAGTCCACTACACGACACCGCCGCTGATGCTATAGTCTACTACACGACACCGCCGCTATGCTATAGTCTACTACACGACACCGCCGCTATGCTATAGTCCACTACACGACACCGCCGCTATGCTATAGTCTACTCCACCGCCGTATGCTATGTCACTACACGCCGCTATGCTATAGTCTACTACACGACACCGCCGCTATGCTATAGTCCACTACACGACACCGCCGCTATGCTATAGTCCACTACACGACACCGCCGCTATGCTATAGTCTACTACACGACACCGCCGCTATGCTATAGTCCACTACACGACACCGCCGCTATGCTATAGTCCACTACACGACACCGCCGCTATGCTATAGTCCACTACACGACACCGCCGCTATGCTATAGTCTACTACACGACACCGCCGCTATGCTATAGTCTACTACACAGACACCGCCGCTATGCTATAGTCCACTACACGACACCGCCGCTGATGCTATAGTCCACTACACGACACCGCCGCTATGCTATAGTCCACTACACGACACCGCCGTGATGCTATAGTCTACTACACGAGCACCGCCGCTGATGCTATAGTCTACTACATAACACTGCCGCTATGCTATAGTCCACTACATGACACTGCCGCTGATGCTATAGTCCACTACACGACACGCCGCTGATGCTATAGTCCACTACATGACACCGCCGCTGATGCTATAGTCCACTACACGACACCGCCGCTATGCTATAGTCCACTACACGACACCGCCGCTATGCTATAGTCCACTACACGACACCGCCGCTATGCTATAGTCCACTACACGACACCGCCGCTATGCTATAGTCCACTACACGACACCGCCGCTATGCTATAGTCTACTACACGACACCGCCGCTATGCTATAGTCTACTACACAACACCGCCGCTATGCTATAGTCCACTACACTGACACCGCCGCTATGCTATAGTCCACTACACGACACCGCCGCTATGCTATAGTCCACTACACGACACCGCCGCTATGCTATAGTCCACTACACGACACCGCCGCTATGCTATAGTCTACTACACGACACCGCCGCTATGCTATAGTCCACTACACGACACCGCCGCTATGCTATAGTCTACTACACGACACCGCCGCTATGCTATAGTCCACTACACGACACCGCCGCTATGCTATAGTCTACTACACGACACCGCCGCTGATGCTATAGTCTACTACACGACACCGCCGCTATGCTATAGTCTACTACACGACACCGCCGCTATGCTATAGTCCACTACACGACACCGCCGCTATGCTATAGTCCACTACACGACACCGCCGCTATGCTATAGTCCACTACACGACACCGCCGCTATGCTATAGTCCACTACACGACACCGCCGCTATGCTATAGTCCACTACACGACACGCCGCTATGCTATAGTCCACTACACGACACCGCCGCTATGCTATAGTCCACTACACGACACCGCCGCTATGCTATAGTCTACTACACGACACCGCCGCTATGCTATAGTCTACTACACGACACCGCCGCTATGCTATAGTCCACTACACGACACCGCCGCTGATGCTATAGTCCACTACACGACACCGCCGCTATGCTATAGTCCACTACACGACACCGCCGCTATGCTATAGTCTACTACACGACACCGCCGCTATGCTATAGTCTACTACACGACACCGCTGCTATGCTATAGTCTACTACACGACACCGCCGCTATGCTATAGTCCACTACACGACACCGCCGCTATGCTATAGTCCACTACACGACACCGCCGCTATGCTATAGTCCACTACACGACACCGCCGCTATGCTATAGTCCACTACACGACACCGCCGCTATGCTATAGTCCACTACACGACACCGCCGCTATGCTATAGTCTACTACACGACACCGCCGCTGATGCTATAGTCTACTACACAACACCGCCGCTATGCTATAGTCTACTACACGACACTGCCGCTATGCTATAGTCTACTACACGACACCGCCGCTATGCTATAGTCTACTACACTGACACCGCCGCTGATGCTATAGTCTACTACACGACACCGCCGCTATGCTATAGTCCACTACACGACACCGCCGCTATGCTATAGTCCACTACACGACACCGCCGCTATGCTATAGTCCACTACACGACACCGCCGCTATGCTATAGTCCACTACACGACACCGCCGCTATGCTATAGTCCACTACACGACACCGCCGCTATGCTATAGTCTACTACACGACACCGCCGCTATGCTATAGTCCACTACACGACACCGCCGCTATGCTATAGTCTACTACATGACACCGCCGCTATGCTATAGTCCACTACACGACACCGCCGCTGATGCTATAGTCCACTACACGACACCGCCGCTATGCTATAGTCCACTACACGACACCGCCGCTATGCTATAGTCTACTACACGACACCGCCGCTATGCTATAGTCCACTACACGACACCGCCGCTATGCTATAGTCTACTACACGACACCGCCGCTATGCTATAGTCCACTACACGACACCGCCGCTATGCTATAGTCCACTACACGACTCCACGAAACACGCCTTCTGCCTCCCGGTTGCTTTCGCAAGCATGATGATGCTGCTGACAAATACATGTATACTCACATGTATATTTACAGCATGAAATAATATCTATAACATTTTACATAATTTTTAAAAGTTATGTTTAACTTTCAAAACATTTTTATATCACAATTTCTTTACTCTTTTTCTGCAATTTACGTGTTTATATCATCTTTATAACTCGCAATTGTGAATTTAAATCACAATTCTGAGGGGAAAAAGGTCAGGATTACGAGATATAAACTTACTGGAAAAAATTCTGTTTATTCTTCTAAGAATTGTGAGATATAGGCTAAACTCAGATTTGTGTGTAGCAGAGACTCACTCAGTTGTGTTATTAGAACACATATAGTGCACTTGCTCATCCTGAAAGCTCATTGAGGCCTTTGTTAACTTACACTCAGGGATTCTCCAGAGAGAAATAATGATTCTGTCATTCTGCCCAACATATAAACACATATAAACACATTACACTTCAGGTGCTCTTAATGCTCAAAGAAATCCAATTCTTTCATCTTATTCTTGAGTTTGTGCCACTTTTATCGGATACACTCAGTAAAGAGAGACAGAACTGATCGTGGAGAGACTCAAACCCGTGTGTGTGAGTGAGTGAGTGTGTGCGTGTGTGCTGTGCGTCTGTTTAGCTGTAGGGGGAAAAAAGCAAAGTTTCACAGGTCAGGACATCCTTAAAGATATCAGATACATCTGTCTCAGCTTTCAAAGAGTGTATTACACTAAAACGAGAGAGAGAAAGAGAGAGAGAGGTACAGACAACATACACATACCTACCATAATAAAACACTTAGATACAGTATATTCACACATCACACTCTCTACCTTGCACCTCACACACATACACACACACGCAAACAGGCACTACAACTAACATACAAAAATGTACACAAACACACACCCTTGACCAAACACAGAATACCTAATACACCCTAAAACAGTGTGAAACCAGATCAAGAAAAAACAGATTCCTGCCTGAGTACACACACACACACCGCACACCCTCACACACACAGTAAAGAACATGTCCCACCATGTCTCACCCAGAAAAAAAAAAAAACATAAAAAAACTACATAGAAATATTTCATTGATATTAAATATGATTTTATATTGTGGCTCGGATTTTCTTTCAGCACAATATCATTTATTCCTTTTCATTTTGGAGGGAAATATGAGCCAGACATGTTTGTGTTGACACTCATCCGGCAGGGTTATCTAGACAGATACTGAGACAATGAGTGGCATGTAGGAACACACTTCATATTTCACAGATTATTCTTATTAAAGGAATCTCCATAAACCACAAGTGGGACTTTCAGCAGTTCGGCTTAGAGAGGAAATCCCCGGACATACACACCTAATCACTGAATAACTGGAGGACGAGTGTGTGTGTGTGTGTGTGTGTGTGATATAGTCAAGTGTAGTTTAGTCAGGAAACAGGAGCTTTATACACTGAAGCGAGTAAAAAAACCTTAAGCTGTTCATTTCTACAGTTTGACTCACAGCAATCCTGAACTTTTTGAGTCAAAAACACATATAATTAGTTCTCCTGTTGATTATTATCAGTTGTCTGACTGAATCACAGCGCTTCATGAATCCTTTTTTGATCAATTTTATATATTCATGGAAAAAAAACTTCAAAAGAATTGTTTGTGAACGATCCAAAATACTTTATTAATCCTGTGAATCCATAACTCTTATTATAAACACATAAAGACTGTATCTCTACCTGTGTTTTCAAAACCACACCTGTCCCACACACACATTGTGCATATTTTCTTCATATTTTAGACAAACTGTGTGTGTTGGTTACACACACTCACTGATCGATCTGACCCTTGTAGTGAGAGCCCGTCAAACTCAGCTCACATTGGTGTGTGTTCAGTTTGGACCCTCCAGTTAAAGTGAATATATATTAGGGCTATCAAACAATTAATCACTGATTAATCGCATCCGAAAATAAAAGTTTGTGTTAACATAATACATGTGGGTGCACTGTGTATAATTATTGTGTATATATATATATATATATATATACACACACATGCATGTATATTTAAGAAAAAATATTATTTATTTATAAAATATTTATATTTATATATAATATAAATTATATATAAAACTATATACAGTATATATATGAAAATATTTCTTAAATATATACAAGCATGTGTGTGTATTTATATATATAAAATAATTATACACACACATATATTATGTAAACACAATCTTTTATTTTGGATGCGATTAATCGCTGACTTAATTCGTTTGACAGACCTAGTATGTATATTTCTGTATAAACTTTGTATTTTGTTTTTACAGTAAAGTAAAAGTAGCACCTTTACCATTGTACAAGTTTTACACGTGGAGGTGATTTTTGGAGAGATGTTTCGAATGTGTTCTGGATCCGAGGCTGCATTAATTTGATCAAAAATACAGTAAAAACTGAAATATTGTGGAACATTATTCCACTGTAAATCAACTGTTTTCTATGTGAATATACAGTAAAGTGTAACTGTATTCCTGTGATGTTCAGCATCATTACTCCAGTCTTCAGTGTCACATGATCCTTCAGAAATCACTCTAAGATGATGATCTGATGATCAAGACACATTTATGATTATTACAGTATCAGTGTTGAAACAGTCAGGCTGATCCATATTTTTTATCCAAATTCATTTTTCATTCTTCTCAAACAATGCTGGGTTGTTTTAACCCAATTTTGGGTCAAATATGGACAAACCCAGCCATTGGTTACATTTTTAATGACATTTTTAACCCAATGGCTGGGTTTGTCCATATCTGACCCAAAATTGGATTAAAACAACCCAGCACTGTTTAGAGTGTATTCTTTTGTAACATTATAAATGTCTTTACTGCCACTTTTGATCAATTTAATACGGTTTGTTTTTTTTCTACAACCTCTTTTGAAAGGTAGTGTACATAAAAACTACCTTACACACACACACACACACACACACACACTTTGGCACACACTCTGGCACTCAATCCCCTCACATTTCTACACCTCTCTCTCTCTCTCTCTGTGTGTGTGTGTGTGTTCTGCACCTGCGCCGGTCGAGGCGCTCAGGAACCAGTGCTGGGATCTGACCGAACACAATGAGGGCATTACTCACAGAGTGTGAACTTTTATTCATGCAAGACTCACACACACACACACACACACACACACACTTCCTCCACAGCTGCTATCTCCTCTGCTCGCTGAGATTGGCTCTGTTTGCTGTGAAACTCAAGCCAGTGTTTCTGTAATCTCGTATCATCCGCTGGCCAGCGCATGTTTTGTCCATGTATGGCGAGCACACACACTCCGGGGCGAGCACACACACTCCGCTACATCACTGAGCCAGCGCTGATGCTCACACTGAAGACATGCAGGAGAGATGCCAACACACTCGCTTTATCGCCAGCGAACGCCACATCTGTGCCAGAGAGTACACACAACACACTTCAGACTGACTTTAATCTGATCCATCTGAATATTTCCTTAACTACGGCTAAATATCAGCAAACTGAGGCGATCTTCAGTCCCGCAGGACCACAACGCTGAATATCTGCAAACACTTCATAATACACTTTACTCTCCACAGCGGCCTATCTTACAGCACTTATAAAGACAAATACAACAATATAAAAGAGAAGTGCATTCAAATATACAAGTATAAAACAATTCCAATAGTAATGGTATAGAAAAAAAAGTTAGCAAATAGTAATACAAACAAAACAAATAAAAGAGACCCTAAAAAATAACTTCTCACATCTTCCAGAACAGATATCAGCAACAACCAATCACATCAAAGCTGCTTTATTCTCTGAGCATCTCTAAAGAGGCATTACTGAAGAACATTTCCAACATCTAAAGAACCGGTTCTGTGATGGAGAACATCCCTCAATCATCACACGTGTGTGTGTGTGTGTGTGTGTGTGTGTGTGTGTGTGTGTGTGTGTGTGTGTGTGTGTGTGTGTGTGTGTGTGTGTGTGTGTGTGTGTGTGTGTGTGTGTGTGTCCTACATTGTCATACCGAGCCCGAGGGACGAGAACATCAATGAAACTCTGATCCATTATGAAGCGTTGGCTCACTAATAATGCTGAAACACACTCTGTGAAAGTCCATCAGACACACACACACACACACAGAGAGAGAGAGTAATAGAGAGATTACTGTTAGTCTTTGAAACAAAGATGAACATATCTGAATGAAACCAGAACTGAAATGACCCTCCACTGAAAGTCTATTCACCCAAATGTTCAGGAAGTTCATGAAGATGATGGTTGAAAGTCAAATTATTTACCATTTTGTCTGAATAATTTAGAAACTAAAAATCAATTGTTTTTAATGCAACATAACACCAAATTTAGCATTTTAATAATCAGGATATTTTTGTTTATCAAATGTCATCGTGAGTTCAGTTTCGTGACATGAGGAAATTGTTACACCCCTAATAAATATCCAACATGAGAAAATAACACTTAACACAGTGTTAAAAACACTGAAAGCGAAACTGTAATATTGTTAGGTATAGCACTGATGTGTGTGTGTGTGTGTGTGTGCATCATGAGTGTCTGAGAGACAAAGTGAGAGAATAAGGACAACTGTCTTTAAGAACAACTGGGGAAGTTTCCATGAGAGTCAATGCTATCTCCAGCCTCTGCTTCCTGCTGTCAGTGTGTGTGTGTGTGTGTGTGTGTGTGTGTGTGTGTGTGTGTGTGTGTGTGTGTGTGTGTGTGTGTGTGTGTGTGTGTGTGTGTGTGTGTGTGTGTGTGTGTATCGTGTGTGTCTGTGTGTCTGTGTGTGTGTGTGTGTGTGTGTGTGTGTGTGTGTGTGTGTGTTTGTGTGTATGACACCTCTCTCTGTGATAACCCTCAGCTCCGGCAGATAATACAGTGCAGGGAGCTTTCTGTGATGTGTGTGTGTGTGTGTGTGTGTGTGTGTTTGTGTGTATGACACCTCTCTCTGTGATAACCCTCAGCTCCGGCAGATAATACAGTGCAGGGAGCTTTCTGGATGTGTGTGTGTGTGTGAAGTTTATTCAAGTGTGCTGTTAGTATATTACTTTTAAACTAGAAATAAGAAAGTATACTTTCAGTCTGCTTTGTACTTCTCAAAAACATAACATTACATGTAAGTTTACTTTACTTAAACTGACAGAAAACTCTAAACAATGCTGGGCTGTTTTAACCCAAATTTGGGTCAAATACAAATACAAATGTTGGGTTATAAATATAATAAAAAAATTTAACCCAACTTCAATTTTCACTTTAAATTAAATTTTTAACCCAACACTTGGGTTTGTCCATGTTTGACCCAAATTTGGGTTGAAACAACCCAGCATTTTTTAGAGTGAACGTATATTCAGCTTATACTTGATCGAGATATACTTAAAAGTATAATTAAGTAGTCTAAGTATATTTGGCTTTTAGTTGAAAGTGTGCTTTCATATATTAAAGTATTTGGTATTTGACTATTCAAATATGAGTATACCTACAAGTTCACTGTAGTAAAGTTGCGTTTAATTGTGTACTCACAGTTACACACAGTTAAAAGTAGGGCTGTCAAACGATTAATCGCGATTAATCGCATCCAAAATAAAAGTTTGTGTTTACATAATATATGTGGGTGCACTGTGTATAATTATTTTGTATACATATATAAATGCACACACATGCTTGTATATTTAAGAAAAAAAGATGTACATATAAAACATTTATATTTAAATATAATATAAATTATACATAAATATATACACAGTGTATACATTAAAATATTTCTTAAATATATACAAGCATGTGTGTGTATTTATATATATATAAAATAATTATACACAGTGCACCCACATATATTATGTAAACACAAACTTTTATTTTGGATGTGATTAATCGCGATTAATCATTTGACAGTCTACTAAAAATATACTTTATACTATAAAAGTGGGCTAATTTAGTGTGTATACTAGTACATTGATGCTAGTATACTTACTACATACACTATACTTGAACTTTACTTATACTTGATAAAAAGTGAATGTTTTGTAAGGGTAAGTAGGGGAGATAAGATTATGCTAGGCTAGCTCAGAGAACATGCTATATAAGGAGAGGGAGACGCTGCCAGAGAAAGGAAACTGAAGAAACAGAAGGAAAAGAGAAAAAAGAAACGGCTGAGAGCCAGAGGTTTGCAGATAATGACTAGGCCACCCATCAATCTCTCTCAGCTCTCTGGCGTGTGTGTGTTTGGGTTGATATGTGTGTGTAGGACATTGTTTACCACTGTTGCTAATCCACAAAACAACAACACATAATGAAGGACAATGACAATTGAGTGTCCATTAATCACATTCTCCAGTCACTTCTACACATTTCTGTAGACAAAGCGACTCTGAAATGTAGCAGAGGACCCAAGCTGACGAAACATGACAAACACTTTACAGATTCAGACAAAATCATACGATACCACATGTTTTCCGAGCACATAACCAACATTTCACAGTTATATCCTAATCTGTACATGTTAGAAAGTGACGTGAGGTTCACACGCTCAGCTTGTCCTCAGCACAGTCTCTGTTAAAACTCAGCGCAGAACAATAGAATTGTGCAGTTATTCTAAATAAAATATACATTCGGCTAAGATATTTGGTGTTTGCTGCTAAATATGTTCGATGTTTTACTGGAAAACAATGGTGTTTGCAGGGGCCGTGTTAGCCTAAACCTGACTCAGAGAGACCGCATCTTGGTCCTCCGGGCATCACACACACAGTCACACCACACATCTCTCGTTAAACAACACACACCTGCAGGATAGAGAGAGACGGGGATGACAGACAGACGAAACCAGAAAGTGAAAAAACACCAAGCTCTATATAATAGCATTTACACTGTGTCCAGCTTACAGGACTTTTGAGTCACAGGCACAGAGAAATGCAAAACAAAACAAAACAAAACATATTAGTCCAATCGAATTCAGCCAAATGTAACTATTATGCATCATATACAGTAACTGTGAGAACACATTAATAATCAGGAATTACAGATGTCACGTTTACTTCTGTTAAGCACCTCAGAAATGTAATGCCACTAGGGTTGCATAATTCTGGGAATTTTCAAAGATGGAAACTTTCCATGGGAATTAATGGGAATTTAAGGGAATTAACAGGAATTTACGGGAATAAAGTGGGAATTTTCAAAGCTGAGGGTTGGCTCTTCATAGGGAACTTAAATATAGTTGAGGAAAGCTATATTTTAGCATAATCTTGACTAAAACAAACAGATGCCATTCAAATACACTTGAATATCCATGCCATCCATGACTATTGAAGGCACACATTTGAGCCTGTGGAGTAAACAAAGTGAAGTAAGTTTTGATAATATTATGGGGAATTATATTTATTAAAATTTGTTTAAATTGCAAATAGCACGTACAAATGTATTCATCTTAGGGCTGCACGAAGTATAATTCTAGCATTGACATCGCGATGTACGTATCCATCAGATAGTCACATCACAAGGATGTGCGATGTCAATTATAGTGTGAGAGTTTACCAATTTGCAAGTCCTGTCAATTTAAACAACAAGCGCAAGAAGACTGGAACTTGTGGTCAAAACAACTGATCTATCCAACACTGAACTCAAGAGACATAAAATGGAAACACTTTACAATAAGGTTCCATTTATAAATGTCTTGTTAACTACATTAGTTAACATTCTATAAATATTAGTTTCTAGGTGGATTTATGATACAATGATCAATTACATTACAATGAATTCCCAGTTAGTTCCCCTAAATTCCCATTAATTCCCATTATTCCCATGGAAAGTTTCTAATATGGAATATTTCCAAAATTCCCAGCTTAACTTCCCATGAAAATTTACCGTAAACTTTCCGGAAATTTACCGAAATTGTCTGACCCTTTGCAACCCTAAATGCCACTAAGTTGCTGCTTGCTATTTTGTTTACAATTGACGAGTGACTTGCTTCACATCCCTTAAAAAAGTAAGTACTTTATAGTATGAATGTGATCTGGACGTGTTACATTCGCTGTCATTACCATGTGACCTATAGCATCAGTTCTGTCGCTTCACTGTACCTCATTGACCCTCTCCTGTGGCCTCATGGGATAGCAATGTGCACTTCAGGATCTCCAGAAGAAAAAGCTCATCGTACATTACATACTTGAGTACAGTACTTTACTCCAGTGTCATTTTTGGGGAAGCTCTCATGACTTTACTCAAGTACATTTGAGAGGGGAATTTTGTACTCTTTACTCCACTACATTTGAATCCATAAACCGTGAGTACCCATTACTGAGCCTGGCAAACCAGACCCATCAAGATGTTAAGTCTGGGAACTCACAATTGGCATACCTCAATCCAGGGGGAGGGATAAAAGGTTGTCTTTCAATATCCCTCTGCACGCCATAGGATAGCGCTAACCAACCAGAGCGATAATGGCTGTGGCTGAGTGAGTCCCATGCGCTTCCCCATGGTTTTCTCTCCAGCGGAGCAAGTTGATATATTAAACTTTTGCCTTATCCGGTCGTCAAAACTCTGAACACATCTTCCTTTTTAAGAATGACTTAAGTTACGTTCTCTTAACTCCAAGTCATCCGAGTCGCGGCCAAAGCCGAATCGAAAGACAAATGTTCGCCAGCTGCGTCTTGTTTGTTTTTAAGTATCAGGGAAATCACCTATGGAAATCACGGCGCAGAACCGTCACAACTCTGCCGTCATTCTGTTAAGCCACGCCCACCAACTCTATACACAATGTGATTGGCCAGACCAGAGTTTGGATTTTCCACTTCGAAAGTCAACGGAGAGTTGCTAGACCACACTTTGCAGCAAATTAATTTTTGCTGCCGCAAGGGTGCGTCTGAGATTTCTAGGCTACACACTACTACTTCTAAAAAAAATAAATAAATGGAAATAGGAAAAATCTCGGAAACCCTCAATTTGTTGTTTCCCTCTCAAACGTAATTGGATAATGCAGGCGCCACTGATTGGAACAGCCTATCACCAATCACCTTCAGCTTTCCCCCAAACTCAACTCCATGGTCAGATTTAGATATGAAAAATGGACGAAACAATGGACGAAGACACAGCCGGTCCAGCCCAGGAATGTGCCGACCCGTGCCCCACCTCGCCAGACTATTTTTCTGAAATGTTCTTAAGTGTTAAATAAAGCAACATGGTAAAAAGATGAAAATGACTTGATTTTACTTTTAAATTCCTTTTACATTCTCCAAGGCATTAACCTTAACATTTCTCATAACTCCAAGTAGGACATTTCTGTCCATAAATGTGAGCACTGTGGCAGTAGTAATGCAATATTTAGAAAATGTACTATTGTACTTTTACTTAAGTAGACATGTGACTGTTTAACTTTTGCTTGAGTAAAATTTAGAAAGGGGTATACTTTTACTCAAGTAATAGCCATAGCAGTTCAGCGGAGACTAACGCGAACCTGGTCAACTAAAACACCACCTGATAAAGTTGACCAGCTTGAGCGGTTATGACCTGTGGATGGTTTGGAGCGCATCGGTCCCACTGAGGCGTCTAAAGGTTAATGGCAGCTTTGAAGTGTCTCTCCTGCTGTGTTTAAAGAACATATCAGATCAGATTCACAGAGACTGCAAAACCTCCAGGATGAAAGGGTCAAATCTGAGAGAAAACTCTGTAACACTGGTCAAACCTTCCCTCCATTCCTCCTCTCTTTCATTACCTCATTACTCTTTCTCCGATGAGGTCAGCTCTCGGTCTGTCAGATAAGATGAATGACTCCTCCACCGGCAGATATTCAGAGTGACCTCGCTACAGTCTGCGTGGATCACGCATTTCAACACACACACATCTGTCCTGCAGTCTGGATCAAAGACAGAATAACTCCATTATAAGTTCTCTAAGGCAGCCGAGGGAGTCTCGTAGCCTTGCCTTCACTCCCCCAGGCCGTGGGTTTGTCATGTAACCTCAGAGAGTACCCTTTCTTAATGAGTGTGTGAGTCACTTCTCACCGCCAGCTGCACGGACGGCACATGCTCAACACATTAGCTGGAGACTCACGAAAGCAGACCGTATATGCATGTGTGTATTCTATCCGGAGGTTACTTTGTTGGCGACAAGTGACTGTCTTAATGAGCTTTATGAGAGTCATTGAATCATTAATACAAGTAAAAAATCAAACCGTGCAGTTCTCTGGCCGCGCTTCATCTCCAGTCCTGACGACGCATCTATAAGGCTTGTTGACAATATGTCTGATTCTGTCGATGGATATACCTTCTTCTGCTTCCCGTAAAGTGTGCAGACGAGACTCTTGAATGAATTCACGCTCTGACTTCGTGAAAAAGGCGTGAGAGAGATACGAATGATTCAATGGTCAACCTTGTTCAACGAATGATTCAATGACTCATAATGACATGGCATTCATTCTATGCACCTTTAAACTCTATAGACCATACGTTTTTAAAGTGTGTGAAGCAAGTCCGCTCATCAAATGTAGTACCTACTCACACACAGTATACAATTTTGAAGCATATCACTTGTTTTAATTCCTGAATGAATCCAACACTTGAATGAGTGATTCAATGACTCACTCATAAAGACATGTATGAGGCGACCTAGAAAGAGTCACTAAAACCCCACACCACTGAGATCAACCATAGACTTTATATCTAAGGAAATGAACACACACACTCACAGCCATGTTCCCTAAAGGTCTAACAAAGCTTGTTTAAAGGGAATTTCTGACCGTGAGAGGAAATACCAGAGAGACACACACGGCCTCTGATCACAGGAGCCGCTGACTGACACATCCTTCTGTACAGGGGCCGATAACACTGTTTATGCTGGTTACCCCAGCAAACACACACACACACACACTCCTCCTGAGGCCAGTGAGGACAAACACATCAGTCCCTCAGACAACACGGCTCATTACTTAAACCACCTCAGCGTAAGACACTGAAAAGACTAGAGGAACAGAAACAAAAGATCCGCCGTTAACAACAGTAGCTAAACCTCGACACGTGTGCTATCGCGAGCACACGGCCTGTTCCCATGGATATCGGTATCCCACATCCCTCCTAATATCAGGTCCCTGAGCTTATTAGGTACAATCATTCAAAACTTTCATGAATGAGTTCGAAGATAATGGGCAATGATGAATGTTTGCTCTCGAGAGGATCAATATTTCATATTTTAACACAAAAGAGAAGCCAGCGGGGCAGGTGTCTCAGGATTCGTATGCAAATTAGTGTGCATTTGTCCTCTATAAAAGTATTTTCATGAAAATTTTACAATTTTGCTGCCTTGATGAGCATGACTAGACTCAAAAACATTACAACATTGTACCAACCCAAAAACTTTTAAACAGTAGTCTGACTGAATAATACATGATTGAATATGCATATGCCATTGTTTCGAGTCAAATGTGGCATATAAAGCTAAACAAACTGTTTGAGAACAGTTTTGAGAGAGTTTCACAGAGCCGCTATAATGTGTCCAGCTCTGCACTGATGTATTTTAATCTTGGCTGCATAGAAATGATTGACAGCTGGATTCTGACCTGTGTATGTCAGATTTACAGTAGGTTTTATAATAAAAAAGTGACCCTTAGAAACCATATGGGTCAGTATGAAATAGATCTACCTATTAAACTGAAAATGTATGTAATGCAATAGAAAATCTTTGTGTGAGGTCACTGAGTTCACACTGCAATCAGAGCGACTGAAGCGGATAGCTCATTATCAAGCTTCGATTCCTGCTCCTCTTTCTCCGTCAGCATGATCTATCGTTCAAGCTCATTAAAAATGTCTTCAATCCCACTCATAACTAAACCTCCAGACACTCTCGCCACGGCTGGTTTGTGTTTTTCATCAGATCTGATGTTTCTCTCACACTAGTGTTGTACACATGCTGCACCATCTTCTTCACACCAGGACACCAGCTGCCCGATCTGTGCTCACACACACACACACACACACACGTGGAGGACTGTTGAACAGCTCCATGATTTTGGCTCACCACAGGACATAGACCACAGACAGCTCAGCCAAAGTGTCTCCTACAGCAGCTTTACATGCATCCAAGATCAAAAAACACAATTTTTCATAAAATCTATTGCATCATTAGCTTTTTTCTCTCAGTTATTGAAAAGGTTTGATAAAGGTTTCAGTCTCTCTAAACCCTGCATCTATTACCAGGGCTGGACTGGGACAAAAAAATCGGCCCGGGCATTTTGGCCTGAGACTGGCCCACTACATACATATGAACATAAACACAACCGAACTGTGAACGCCCTTGAATATGTATATCAACAACTCCTTTGAACCCCACCAATGCCATGTAATGAGTGAGATGAAATAAACTAAGTGTAAATACATTCTCCAATTGGATTGGCAATACCAATCTTTCTCACCAGATATTTTAATAGTAACCTTTGTCCCTCTAGGGGATTCGGGGCATGCTCCCCCGTAAGAAAATTTTGTGCTTTTTAATGTTAAATTCTGGTGCACTTTGAGAGTTCAAAATTAAGAGCTCTAACCCAATTTCAGTGTACAAATTGAACATAGAAAAACTCAAAACACTTTTAGTTGGGATATTGTGTCTGTCTACATTACATACTACATAATTAATCATAGTTATAATATTAATGACAGTAACAGCCATATATTGTAAAACACATGCACTGAAAAATAAAAGCAACTTTCATAATTAGCTTGGAACTAATTTCTTTAACTTGAAAGAGATATAAACACATTGGGCTCTATCTTTGCACCCGGCGCAAATGACTTTGTACACTGACGCATTTATCATTCCTATTTTGCACTCGCGAAAGCGGGCTTTTTTCCTCCACAGACGCACGTCGGTAAACTGAACAATGAACTTGCGCTTCCTGGGCGGGTTCGCGCAAAAGGAGGCGTGTGTCGGCGCAAACAATCCCTGGTGCTATTTTGCAGTTCCAGAAAACAATTGCGCCAATGACCAGAAAAAAACCTGGTCTAAAGTCAGTGGCGCGTTGCGCGTATATTCAGATGCTATTTTAAGCGTGCATGCTTGGCCATAATACAGAGTGTGAACAACGCGGATACACTGTAGATGATTCTGTCATCAACACAGATGATATGATACATTATTATACGAAAAATATATAAACATGAGGGCATGATGATGGGAAAAACAGGCATAAAGCTTACACATTTACCCAAATTATTATATGCATGTTTAACCCGAAGCTAATTTGGGTGGGTTTGTCCCATCCCCAGTGTCCCTTCTCTTTCTTTTACGGCCCTGACGAGAACATCGTCTCCACTCGGCTGTGAACCGATGCTGAAGAGCGCCTGGTAAATGCCGCCAATAATAGAATTGCGCCACGGAACAAGCGCATCTCGTTCATCACGCTGGTACTCCAGACCAACCCCTTTTAGATTCGCGCCAGGCGCAAGAGGCATTTATCCCGCCGGGAAAATAGCAACAGCGCCGTGATCCGCCCACAAAGTTAATTGCGCTTTGACACTTGCGTTTCAGATCGTTAAAATAGGGCCCATTATCTTTTATTTTGATGGAAACGGCATTCAGCTTTTTTGTTTTGGTGGAAAATATGGTTTACAAACGGGTCTCATACTCTCATTATAATTCTAGTAAAATGCGTAATCGTCAAATATGCAGATGTGGAAATAATGCGTAACTGGGTGGGTTCCTTCTAACACTCTGTCCTGTGTTCTGAAAGTAGCCTGATAGTTCTTGCTTACCACAGTTCTCTACATCACTAATGTCTCTCCTGATCCTCCTCGCTCCTCATCAGACACTGAAGGCTGTTTCTTTTTTTCACGCCATATCTCTGCACATATTCCTTGCGTTTCTTCTCCATCGCTCTATTTTGACAGATACTCACTGCACGCTCGCTCAGCCCAGAGGGAGAGGTGATTAGATGTGATTGGACCAGCCCAGTGTCAATCAAGAAAATAACCAATGGGCCGCTGATCTCCGTGTTTCATGGGCCGCTCTTCGAGAAAGAAAAAATGCCACGCTGACTTTTTTTCCGATGCGTTTCAACGGCACAAAGATCCCAGCGCCGCGGCCGCTTAACTAAAACGCAATGGGCCGCTGATATGAGTTGTATGGGCCGTTAAAAAAAAGAAAAAAAGTTTGAGATGTATCGGCCCAAAGCACGTTCGGCCCACCGGGCAAATGCCCAGTATGCCCGATGGCCAGTCCAGCCCTGTCTATTACCCCTTTTCCACCAAAGCTTTTTGAGAGCCGGTGCCTGTGCGCGAACCAGTTACTTGTGTTTCGACAGCCAAAGAACCGGCTCAGGAAATGTGACCATTCAGACCATCGTAAAGCCAGGAGAAACATTTGCTCAAACACGATGGAGTCCGCCTTTGTTTTCGTTATGCTTTATAAGCGAAGAAGAAAACAGTCACAATATAGAAAAAATAAATGGAAAGAAAAAAGACACAAGACAGGGGCGCATAACTAATAATTGACCAATCAGACCAAATGACCAATCAGAGCAGAAGTAGACCAATCACAACAGACGGGGTCATCTGACCAATCAGAGCAGAGTAGACCAATCCGAGGTCCAGTCTGTTGTGATTGGTCTACTCTACTCTGATTGGTCAGATGACCCAGTCTGTTGTGATTGGTCTACTCTGCTCTGATTGGTCAGATGGCCCAGTCTGTTGTGATTGGTCTACTCTGCTCTGATTGGTCAGATGACCCATTCTGTTGAGATTGGTCTACTCTGCTCTGATTGGTCAGATGGCCCAGTCTGTTGTGATTGGTCTACTCTGCTCTGATTGGTCAGATGGCCCAGTCTGTTGTGATTGGTCTACTCTACTCTGATTGGTCAGATGACTCAGTCTGTTGAGATTGGTCTACTCTGCTCTGATTGGTCAGATGGCCCAGTCTGTTGTGATTGGTCTCACTCTGCTCTGATTGGTCAGATGGCCCAGTCTGTTGTGATTGGTCTACTCTGCTCTGATTGGTCAGATGACCCAGTCTGTTGTGATTGGTCTACTCTGCTCTGATTGGTCAGATGACCCAGTCTGTTGTGATTGGTCTACTCTACTCTGATTGGTCAGATGGCCCATTCTGTTGAGATTGGTCTACTCTGCTCTGATTGGTCAGATGGCCCAGTCTGTTGTGATTGGTCTACTCTGCTCTGATTGGTCAGATGGCCCAGTCTGTTGAGATTGGTCTAATCTGCTCTGATTGGTCAGATGGCCCAGTCTGTTGTGATTTGGTCTACTCTGCTCTGATTGGTCAGATGGCCCATTCTGTTGTGATTGGTCTACTCTGCTCTGATTGGTCAGATGATCCAGACTGTTGTGATTGGTCTACTCTGCTCTGATTGGTCAGATGATCCAGTCTGTTGTGATTGGTCTACTCTGCTCTGATTGGTCAGATGGCCCAGTCTGTTGTGATTGGTCTACTCTGCTCTGATTGGTCAGATGGCCCAGTCTGTTGTGATTGGTCTACTCTGCTCTGATTGGTCAGATGACCCAGTCTGTTGTGATTGGTCTACTCTGCTCTGATTGGTCAGATGGCCCAGTCTGTTGAGATTGGTCTACTCTACTCTGATTGGTCAGGTGACCCAGTCTGTTGAGATTGGTCTACTCTGCTCTGATTGGTCAGATGGCCCAGTCTGTTGTGATTGGTCTACTCTGCTCTGATTGGTCAGATGGCCCAGTCTGTTGTGATTGGTCTACTCTGCTCTGATTGGTCAGATGGCCCAGTCTGTTGAGATTGGTCTACTCTAGCTCTGATTGGTCAGGTGACCCAGTCTATTGAGATTGGTCTACTCTGACTCTGATTGGTCAGATGGCCCAGTCTGCTGTGATTGGTCTACTCTACTCTGATTGGTCAGATGGCCCAGTCTGTTGTGATTGGTCTACTCTACTCTGATTGGTCAGATGACCCAGTCTGTTGTGATTGGTCTACTCTGCTCTGATTGGTCTGAAGACCAAAAACATAGGAGATCTTTTACATTCACAAACAGTTCTATTACAAACTGCCTGAAAGGAAATTTCTTATTTCTTTCCATTCAACCAAGTATGCCACACAAGTCCTGAAAAGTGAAAAGCAATTTATAAGTTTGGCCTTAGTTAGTTATTTAATGCGAAGTATCTGTTAGTCTGACGTCATGATTGAGAGCTGAGCGAAGTAGTCAGTGAGGCACCAGTGGACTTTTGAGGGTTTTCGGGAGAAGATTGGCGCTTTAACTTTAATTTCTACATTTCCATGTTTATTTTACTCTCGACATAATGAGTTGTTCTGTCGTGAACTATATTAACCAGAGCAAGATGTCAGCGCCATAATGGGAACACTGGCGGGGACATCAATCTTTGTGTCCAGTGTATGCAATACAAGAGGACATGTGTGTGAGGAGTGCAGGTGTAAATGATATCTGTGTGTGTGTGTGTGTGTGTGTGTGTGTGTGTGTGTGTGTGTGTGTGTGTGTGTGTGTGTGTGTGTGTGTGTGTGTGTGTGTGTGTGTGTGTGTGTGTGTGTGTGTAGGAGTGCAGGTGAGTGGCTCAGGGGCTTCAGTCTTCTGTCAAGCTCAGCTGTCGACTCACAGCCGTAATGAAAGATGTCAGACGCTCCACAAGCCACAGGATGATGACACAAGAGATTCACAACTTCACAGCTCTCACACATAGCACTTCATTACATGTAGAGCCTGATATATGCAATAACATCTACAATATCAAAGTTATTCTGGAGTTTCCTTGATAAACCAGAGCAGATTTGACACAGAAAGACACGTGAAGCTCGAGCTGAAGGAGGACGTGTGTACAGTTACACTGAAAGACTTATATAGGGTTTTAAAAAAGCTTTATAGAGTTATTTAACATTCTCCACATTCTCACCACGACTAAAGTCCATCTCAAACACACATGAAGCGTTTACTGAATGGTAATGAGCATGTAGAGCTGAGTGTGTGTGGGTATTACACTAGCATTACAATGTGAACATGAATGAGGACATTTCCTGAGTACTTTCAAATGGCTTTAAAAACACACTGAATAGTGTTATATCAAAAATGTAAAAATGCATAAAGTTTCCAGTAATGGGTAGTTTAGGGGTCGGGTTAGTGTGTGTGTGTCTGACAGCTGAACCCAGAGAAACCCCCAGCATTCTCTTCCAGGTTTTATTCCACTCAAAACTGACATGAGGTGATTGATATTCATTCCTTCCTGAGTTCGATCCTTCGTTCCTCCATCAATCTCTCACACACACCAGCCCTCTCTCATCATCTCTGTTTCTAGATTCATCTCCTCTCTTCCCAACGCACCTTTAGGCCATATCAGTGTCAGCATAATAATCAGATGTGTGTTATTAGGTAGAGTGTATGAAGATACTGGGATCATGTAGATCTGCAGATCTTGAGGATCACGAGCTCTCAGACGGGTGTGTGTGTGTGTGTGTTGGGCAGGTTTGAGCTGAACTGATGATCCACTTCAGGTGGGAAAAATTGAGTTTTGTCAAAATTGAGATTGGCAAGAGTTCAGAGACACACCTGTCTAACACACACACTTCCCTCAGCCAGATCATGGAAATATGAATCTGTGGGATAAAGCCGAACCGGCTCTCCTGTCTGACAGGGTGTTGAACTCAAGAACACCAGTGAAGGGAACAACCGGCAAGATTCATTTCTCAGTTGTGTGCCTTCATCACAGGAATAAAATACACTTTACTATATATTCATATTGATTTACAGTGACATAATATTTCACAGTATTACTGTATTTATGATCAAATAAGAGATTTTTTTCGAAAACAAGAAAACACAATCTGTGGCATTACTCATCTCCGAAACTCAAACCTGTGCGTGTGTGTGTGTGAATATGGCTTGTTTATCCACACTCTCTCCCTCAGAGGAGTGTTTGGCTCAAGATCCAGCAAGTTGTTTTCTGTGTGCACTCCAGGTCCTGTCGCTCTTGAATTACAAGGAGCCTTTAGGGCTTTTTCCAGCTTGAGCATTCCAGATCCGCCCCGCTAGAAGCCGCGCGCTAGTCTTTAATCACTTTAACAGCGAGACTGAATCCTCACTCTTCCTGATGAGCTTCACCAATGACGGAGAAGTACAGCTACAGTTATTATTAATCATGAGCTGAAACGTCATTTCGGATTCAGTCCATTGAATTATAGTACATTAGTTTCCCTTTTAAGTACGCTTTTCCTCAAATAGAAAATAAGCATTTCCAAGCTGTTTTGAGGATAATATGAAAGGCTGTCATTGCGACCGAAGGAGTTTGAGTGTTAAAATAGCATTTTTACAGCAAGCGCTGCGCTTACACTTCACCTCAAACTGACAGGAGACCCGTCACCAAAATAAACCGGCTGTTAGCGGAGGGTTAGTGTGTTATCCGACAGCAAAGCCACAACGTCTCCTCTCCATAAACAAGCACTGGCTGGAAGAGGAAATCAGGACATTACAAGAACACACTCAAACACAGGCATTATAGGAGGGAATATGGTTTCTTATTAAGGTCAAGGGTCAAAGCCGCCTGTGTGTGTGTGTGACTCACTGGGTTTTTTACTTGCTAATGTTACTTTGAATGTTCATTTTTTATATTTCTAATCTAAAAACCACATTGTTGTTTTTTTACTTTCTAAACCATATCAAAGTTAAGGCAAGTTCACGATTACAAATAACGAATAAAGATATAGTATTTAAATATTGAAGAATAGCAGAGTTCACACCACAGCTATAACAATAACGGCACAGAGAAAATATCGCAGGAATCACTTTCAGAGCGATTTATCCAGATCATAATTGATAAAAACACTGACAGCCAATCAGAATCATGAGCTCCGGCTTTTAAAGCATGTGTCAGAATAACCAGAGCGATATCATCCGCTGGCGTGGACGCTAATATAGGCCAGTTATATAGATATAGTTCTTGGTATGAACGGGCCTGAATAACTTCTTTAGCTTTAAAAAGAGAATGCATGTTTAATCCATAAAGTAAATACAGGTATTTTTGCATTAGTTGCATTTATTGTTCTATCCTTTTATTTTCCTTTACTCTCAGTTCAGTAACGGCTATCTCGGTCTTTTTTAACAGTGTAAAGGGCTACAACTATCAAAAATGTAAATTATCTGATTATCTACTCTAAAAATCACAAAGCAATGCCCTGGCAACAACCCAGAATACCCTAGCAACCACATAATAATAGACTTTACTAAAAAAAAAAATCACTCAGAAAACTTTATGAAACTGCATAGCAACACCCTGACAACCACCTGCACACCTTGGAATGGCAGTGAGTTAAAGTAAAGTCCAGAGCCTATCTGTCCGTTCCCGGGCTGGTTTATGAACTGCTGTCACCAGGAAGATTAAGTGTGATGTGTGTTTTGTTCCATTGGGAAAGCAAGATGACTGGGAGAGACTTCCTGATCAATACACAATTACAGAGAGCTGCAGAGGACACACACACACACACAGAGAGACGTGTGCTCAGGCCTCAGGCTCATTTCACGCTTATCAGCTGACATATACACCAGGAAGACAGGTCACATCAATACACACACACACACACAGTGGCCAGACAAAGATCAGTGAGTCAAAACTAACCAACAGCACAGTGGTCACACTCTGTCACTTCCTGTATCCCGAAACAACACTGACACTCCTAGCACATGCTAAAACACACACAGAGAACACACACTAGCTGTGTCCCAATGTGAAGGCTGCGCTCCTTCGAAGGCTGTGACTTCGTAGGATGCAGCCTATTCGGCCTTCGAAGGACGCATCATGTAGCCTTCGTGGGATTTCCTAATTGCTGCAACCAGGTGTTCCCTATCACTGCTCCTGGCGCCAAGCAACGGAGCGAGAGTACAGCTGATCATTCCCCTGATCATTCATTTAATAAAACTGAAACAGCTATGGAGATTGAATTGGCTATTGTCATTTTGTTGTTTTATATTTTACTGGACATTTTATGTTTTATATTTTTCTGTCTGTAAATGAGGGGCAATATATATAAAATCACATCATTTCAATTCACATAACCACTAAAAAAATATTTCGAGTCATGTATTTTTGGCTCAAGAGTTGACCAGAGCTGGTTTAATGCGTAGAGGCTGCGTCCTGAATAGCCAGATTACACTGTAAACTGTTCAAATATTGGGTGTTAACCTACGTAAATATTGTAATGAAATAGCCTAAAAAATAATAATAATGATAAAAAATAGGCACATATATAGCCTATATTCAAATGTTAATCGTACCTTGATCCGATTTTGTAGGGTTTTCTTTTTATTGTCTACAGAAATGGACCATGGACCTGTATATATTTATACAGGCTGTCAATCCTATTTTAATATTTTAAAGCAGATGGATATAAAAAGTCCAGTGCAAACGTCGTTGCTCCCGCTCGTCATCGTCAGCTGTCAGTCACAGTTGCTAGGCGACAAGAACAATTCTCCGCAGGCTAGACCAGTCCGAGCGCTCCATGTGCGCACTTTGATGGGACGCAGTTGTAGTTAGCAACAATTTGTTAATATTGTGACAATGGACCAACATTTTGTTACTTTAATTTTTAAAATAACCAGTGGGAGAATGTAAGGAACTTTAGTATTTATGTACAAAGTAGCCTAATTTTTCCCTCACAGGACAACAACACTACACATTTTACATTAAACTACACAAAAGTATATTATAGTTTAAATGTATCAATCTTGCAAACACTCAGAGACCCTTACAAAAATAAACAAATATCCAGAGTCATGAATTCTCTTTTGTGTACACAATTTAAAGTTGCATAAAATAATGAAATAATGAATAAGCTAAAGAAATAGCTTACAATGTACAAGAAATACAATACAAGGCTATAAAGCCGTTTGCGCATTTCCACTTGACAAAACCATGCTGACGAATGAGTTGATGAATAAGAAAAAAAAAAACGAAAAAAAAAAAAAACTTTTGGCTGTTAACACTGGTTTCTCTGGCTATTTGAGCAAATGAAAACATAATAAATTTACATTTAAATGTGAATTTTTTTCCGTCCACCGCC
>JAQIUQ010006642.1:42500-60000 GCA_030378365.1 Hybognathus amarus
TGGAACACTATGTGTTTGGTATCTATGGATTCAGAAGTGTGCCATTAATTGTAATAATCCAGTGAATTTTTTTAATACACAAGGATTCTGACAACAGCCAATGCTCCACACGAGGTCGGATCTCACCAACATCGAGTGCATCTGAAATTATATGAAGAAACAGAAAAAACAGAGACTAAGACCAGAAGAACAATTAATGGCACAATTAATGTCTGGAAATGTAAACTGATATTACCTACTGAGACACTACAACAAAATATATAAATAACGGGGTTAAAACCATTTCTTTGAGGTAAAAATACTAGTGTGCCGAAGACTTCTGCACAGTACTGTATATACAGTATATACGTATATATATATATATAATTCTTCTGTCTCTCTCTCTCATATAAATCTCAGCGCGCTCTTGCTTTGTAAAGCCTTGTTTATACTCAATCGCGTCCGTTCAATTTCTGTCTGTCTCCTCCACTCTGCGCTATTTGCGTCATATTCCTTACTATATAGTGCCACCCCTTCCAAGGCTACAGAGTCCTCCGATTTGCTAGAATAAGTCCTAGTAACCTTCCCCTGATTGGGTAAGAAAAATATTTCTCCATCGGCAATTTTTCCATTGGTTGTTGCTCGTGAATCTGCCAAACAACATTTTTTCATTGGCCTTTGGCGGTGTGTATACAAGCCGGTTATCTCGGAGTATCCCAGTTTTCAGCGGAATCTGAGGAAGAGACGGCCGACCACCCAATCTAACCAAGAATCTAACTGTACGAAAATGTACAACAGTGATAGATGGAGCTCTTAAACTCTACAGTGAGGAGAAAATCCAACGCAACTTGAGGGAACGAGAGAAACAGGATTATGTATTATTATTATGTATTTCTGCTCAGCGACACTAGACATCAACCATGCGGCATACACTAATACCTTTTCATCACTGTCTACTATCTAATAACGTATTAGACTGAACTGTTAGACAGATGGTAAACTAATGAACAGAGAATGTGAGCACTGTTAGCTCAGGCTCTGGCGTTCTCAGTGCCGTCACAATAAAAGTCACAACAACAAGCGAGTCTTACGTCACTTCAGAGTTCATACTGGAGGTGTTAACGCAACCAGGAAAATGATCCTAAGAAAGCCATTAGTTCTCAGGGAATCACCCTTTCTATCCTATAAACTATACACAAATATGGACCAAATGTTGGGTTAAAAATGCAATTAAAACATTTACGGTTGAAAGTGAAAGTTGAAGTTGGGTTAAAATTTGAAATGACATTTTTAACCCAATATTTGAGTTTGTCCATATTTTACCCAAATTTGGGTTCAAACAACCCAGCATTGTTTAGTGTAACGGTGTCAAAAAACAAGTATTTTTCAAATAAATGTCAGAATAACTCTAATATCAAACACTAGAGTTGTGTGGATTGGAGGGAAATTAGGCGCGACTTGCTGTGACGTCACAATCGTGTTGCATTGTGGTCCATGGATCTGCCTGAAGTGAACATGTTGAAGCCGAACATCTCATTAAAGCCAACCATTCACTTCCTCTGTCTGTCCAGATAATCATCCCTCGCCCACTTGACCAAGTTGAAAATGTTGTTGGGCATTGTGTGTGTGTGTGGGGAAGTGTCTATGGGTGCACTGGGAGACCAAAAATGGTTCTTCTAATACATGGCATCCCTTAACCTTTATTCTGAATGGTGTAGAGCTAGTAAGAACAGCTCTGCTGAATTTAGACATGAGTCCAGCGTGTTGTGCCAACCGTTGGTGTGATAATGGGTTTTCTTTGTGGGCAGTGAAAAGACTTCAGACACAAACCCCCAGTGCCTGCAAAGTGCTGGCCATTCACCCAGGAATTACACACATGGAGAAAGCTTTCATAAGTCCCAGCGGTTCAGCTCGGGATTCGACTCACGTGTAGTGTTGCACGGTGCACCGATACTTCAAAAGTATCGCGATACTCGGAAATTAAAAACCTCACGATACCTAAATTTATTAGTATCGATACTTTTATGAATGACCGCGTTCCAGATTTGTAAGAGACGTATTTCATGTTGGTGTGTGCCACGCACGCTTCCAGTCTCTCCCTATGAATGTCTGTGTTTCTCCTCACGAACGCATCAAAGAAGCTGCAGCTGTCATGAGACAAACACCGGCGCGAGACGGCTGCATGCGCGAGCACACGTGATACTGTGGCCGCCTGTCAGTAGCGGAGTGGCAATCCGGAGAGTCGGATCTCTTCCCGGTGGGCCGGTAGTGTTTCGAGGCCGCGAGGGCCGGTCTAAAGGTTATACATTGCAAGTTATTAGCAACACAATCCAGCGGCCTGTACACAATAGTCTCTGCAACGGCGATGAAGCGCGCGTCCGTGTGAAGACGGCGCGTGACTGCGAGCCGCAAAAGACGCTGTATCCATGCAACTGATAGCAGCAAAAAGAGCGCTCTGCTTAATTAAAAAAAAAACAACAACAACAGATTTTAGCGCTAGATCTCATATTTAATAGCGAACTAAATGAATTATCTGCTAGTTAACTGGAGATGTTTCATTTATTTTTGTATTAGGTGTACAACTTTCCCCCAACTTTCATAGATAGCATAAATAATTTGCAAGCTGCTAAATTAAAGGATACAAAACATTAGCAAAATGATCTATCGGCTATATGATTATAACCAGAGCATGTGCAGGTCAGTGATTTATTTATATTAGGTTATTACAGCATTAAAGAGCACAGACCTATGCAAAGGAGGTGCATGTGAAACGCCTTGTAAGAAATACTTTGCTTTTCAGGAAAAGTATCGAAATCGCAATACTTGACTTGGTATCGGTATTCGAAGCAATAATTTTGTTATCGTGACAACACTACTCACGTGGCCGCCATAAAGAAATGTGCCGACTTTAACCCTCTACGACACTGAACCTACTGGAGACACACATTGTTTGGCTTTAATGAGATGAGGAAACACAGATCAATCAGGCATATGTCCACAGCAAGGCTTCACACACATCGATCTGTGAAGTCCCGAAGGAGCTGACCTCTGACCTCTGACACAAAGTCACATGGGCATTCCTCAAATACGCATAACATTTACTGTGAAGGGAGCGAAACATCTCAACGGTTACGGTCATGTGTCGATGTTCATAACAAAGGTTTTTCTCTCAAAACTCCAGGCCCGTTCCGTCAAGACAAATACAGAATTTATTGTCCACAATAAACCACTGTCAGGTGATTGTCTTCAGTCAACTGGATCAGATCATGTGTTTTACATTAGCACTGGAGCCGCACGGATGAGCTCGACAGAAGAGGAGAAACACTGCTAAACACTGAGAGACACTGGAAACTAAACGATGATGATGGGATCATGCCGCTCGATTCACTGACTAGCGGCCCGTTGGGCGACTGATTGACTGATCCCTCGTTATCTCTTCAGTGATGTGGGATGAAGTCTTGTTCTCACGGTGTATCTGAGGACATGGAGATATTCCCTCTCAATTTCATCTCATCGTTGTTGTTGAACCAACGAGATTCAGTGAAAAAGGCTTTCATTCACATACAAAATATGACTTAATATCCCTAAACCAACCTATTAGGTTGTTAAATCTTTGTTAGATTAGGTAAGGTGATAGCCTATACATGTATAAAACTTTCATTGAAAATGTGATCTGTTAAGCATCATCCATACACATTGTTGAGAAGGTCTCAACTAGCAGAATACAACAAGAGTAATTGTTTCGGGTAGAGACCAAACTATACCAAGTATAAAAACACTTCATGTATGCGTCTTTTGGGCTGCGCTTTGGTGTGTATCTTGATCAAACCTTAGTAGATTACAGTAGATCACACACATTTATCTAGAGCTGGTTTTCCCGATTCGAATGAGTCCAAACATAACACAACATGATGCATCACACACTGCTTTGCGAAAGTGCTTTGCACTGCTTTGGTTGAGTTTCTTCGGGAAACGAATATTCCTCATTATAATAATTCATACGCAGAGATTAAGGGACGGGGCCTGGTTGAGTTAGTTAGTAGTGTGTTGAAACTGGTGGTTATGGTAAGGGCAGGGCATTTCCCAAACACACTTGACCAATCACAACACACCGCTCCAGCCAACCAATCAGAACACACCACTCCAGCCAACCAATCACAACACACCACTCCAGCCAACCAATCACAACACACTGCTCCAGCCAACCAATCACAACACACTGCTCCAGCCGAATAATCACAACACAGTCCTCCAACCAATCAGCCAATGTTGTGCAGGTGAAATATGACCTAGACATGTTTTCATGAGATTCTCTTAAATCTTTGGGTGTGAATCGTTCTAGATGAAAGCCATCCATCCACATATTCTCACTACTCTGGGATCTTGGCAAAAACAATGAGCTTAACATGTTTTATGTAGTCTCGGGATCAAAGGAATTGATTATAAAACACTCGTTCACTCACACCATAGACCCGCAGGATCTGACAGCAGCACTTAGCCCAGAAGAGCAGAGGATCCTGGGAGTCAAATTAAAAATGTGCGCTAGCAATCTGCTCATAGGCTTTCAATCACACACATGGACTCCTGCCAGCAATAAATCAATTCACTACAAAACACACCGCCTCAGTCCTTCTTCAAGAGCCTGAACACACGAACACCTCCTGAGAGAGCGGCCAAGCCAATGATACACACACACACACACACACACACAGCTCTGTACCAAAGCCTAGAGAAATGATGATACGCTTTATTGTATTCAATAATGCAACACGCTGATGAAAGAACAGTGCCACCCATAGCTAGCACAACTAGAGCGGTTTTAGTTTAGTTGTGCAAAAGTTAAGTTGAAAAGTGCAGATTTAAACCTAAATATAGTGTTTCACAAATGATTAGTCTCGTTATGCCTGGGATAGGGTTAATGTTTGGTTTAGGGATAGTTGAGCAGGGAAGAGGAGTGGGAGGAAGACAATGACAATAAAACAGGGAACACAACACAAATGCAACAGCTTAACAAACACAAGTGAAGACAACTAGCCTATCTTTACACACAAAGGGCCCTATTTTAACAATCTGAAACGCAAGTGTCAAAGCGCAAAGCGCAATTAACTTTGTGGGCGGATCCGGCGCTGTTGCTCTTTTCCCGGCGGGATAAATGCCTCTTGCGCCTGGCGCAAATCTAAAAGGGGTTGGTCTGGAGTAGCTTCATTATTCGTAGGTATGGTTTGGGCGTAACGGAAATAAACCAATAAGAGCGTCATATCACATTCCCTTTAAGAGCATGATGAACGAGATGCGCTTGTTCCGTGGCGCAATTCTATTTTAACGCGCATTTACCAGGCACACTTCAGCATCGGTTCACAGCCGAGTAGAACGATGTTCTCGTCAGGGCCGTAAAAGAAAGAGAAGGGACACTGGGGATGGGACAAACCCACCCAAATTAGCTTCGGGTTAAACATGCATATAATAATTTGGGTAAATGTGTTTATTCCTGTTTTTCCCATCATCATGGACACAACAATGAATTCCCTCATGTTTATATATTTTTCCGTATAATAATGTATCATTTGCAAAAAGTAAAATGCATCTGTGTTGATGAGAGAATCATCTACAGTGTATCCGCGTTGTTCACACTCTGTATTATGGCCAAGCATGCACGCTTAAAATAGCATCTGAATATACGCGCAACGCGCCACTGACTTTAGACCAGGTTTTTTCTGGTCATTGGCGCAATAGTTTTCTGGAACTGCAAAATAGCACCAGGGATTGTTTGCGCTGACACACGCCTCCTTTTTGCGGCAACCCGCCCAGGAAGCGCAAGTTCATTTGTTAGTTTACCGACGTGCGTCTGTGGAGGAAAAAAGCCCGCTTTGCGCGAGTGCAAAATAGGAATGATAAATGTGTCAGTGTATAAAGTCATTTGCGCCGGGTGCAAGATAGAGCCCAAATTAACCAAAAAGTCCTGTTGTGAAACTCTAGATGGCGCATGTCCTTAACTCAGTCTGCTTGCAATCGCATCATTCTCTATAGGGTGCAGCTGATTGGTTCCTGCTGTATCAGTAGCCAATGAGATCGCTGCTCAGCCTTCATTTGCTGCAGCAGGACTCTTCAGAAACCCTCCTCCTTCCCCAGCTCCACCTGTCGTAGCAGATCTACTCCTGCGAGACCAAACACACCTCCAGTGTCGTATCCATGACCAGACCACACACTCAGAGTCGTCATGACAGAAATATGTTACATTATCAGCTTGGAAAATATGCTAATTTGATCAAAAACGCAAAAGATAATTCTGCTAAAAAAGTCCATACGAGATGTCCACGTTCAAGAAAAAGGTGGACAGGAACAGAGCATATGCTTCAAAATAAAAGTCCATGAAAACAAAACAAAACAGGGGAATTATGCACGTATTATGTGTATCATTTACTGTTATTAATATAGTAAGTGCACGTGTAACAAGGACACTAAAAGTGTTACTTCATTAGGGCCCAAGCCCTGAAAGGGCGCAGAGCCCTATTGTTTTCCTTCCGATTATTAGGGCCCAAGCCCTGAAAGGGCGCAGAGCCCTATTGTTTTCCTTCCGATTATTTTTTTTTTTTTTTTTTTTTTTTTTTTTTTTTTTCTTTTCTAGCGACTATCGGGCACTTTTGGGGCCCTTAACATGCTTCGAAAACTCTTGAAACTTTGCACACGGGTCAGAACCCGCGGCCATCAGAGCCGGGCTGAAGCTGGTACCCGGGCGTGGCAGGGCGGCTCGTCAGCGCCCCCTGGAATGGGGTCCGAACACCTGGTCCATAACTCAAACACACTTGCATGTAATAATATGAAACTCGGTACACATGTCGATAGCAGAATTTCATCTATACCTCGCGTTCTTGCTTTTTACCCCAGCCCAACAGGAAGTCGGCTATTGAGGTTTTTTTGTAAAACACACGCAATGAACTTTTAAATACTCCTCCTAGAGCTCTGATCCAAATTCGACGAAACTCGGTCAGCGTGAAGTCAAGACATTGAGGATGAAAGTTTGTGTGGGGATTTTTGATATCTCGAACGGTTTGGCCGTGGCGAGGGAAACGAAACTATGGCGAGAAACGTGAAACAGGAAGTGTGTCATAACTTCAGCATACATTAACTGATCTGGATGAAACTTCAGCAGTGCGTTCGCTGTAAGAGGACGATCACATGGATGTGACTATTGTGAGTCAAAGTTATAGCGCCACCAACTGGCAGCAGGAAGTGTGTCACTTTCAAAATGCTTTGAAATCACCCTCTTATTTTTACCCGATTTGCTTCAAACTTCATCTGTATAATGTACATACACGGCAGATGAAGACCTATGAATGGATTCTTGATATCTTTGAAACTGTTGCCGTGGCGACGCATCAAACTTTACCATTCTTTTAGGATGCATTCTTTTAGGGATTCGAACATTTGTCCATAAATCAAACACACGTGCATGGATTAATATGAAACTCGGTACACTCATAGATCACATCAGGCCAAACAACTTTCGTGCTCTAAGTTTTACGACAGTTGCAAACGGAAGTCGGGAATTATGTTTTTTTTTTTTAAATAATTGTCCTAGAAAAACATCAAATTACAACCCATGCTGTTACCAATCACCACCAAACTCGGTGTGCATGAAGTCAAGACATTGAGGATGCTATATTCCGGACGGATTTTTGATATCTCGAACGGTTTGGCCGTGGCGGATTTTTTTGACTAAAAAAGGACACATAAAGTGTGTTATAACTTGGTTAGTTTTACTGACAGTTACAAAACTTGCCGTGTATATTGTTCTATTCAAGCCAAACAACTTTCTAATTAACAATAATAAGCTCAAACCCACAGAAAGTCAGATATTGTAGTTTGAATATGATCATGCTCTTTCTGAGCCTAGGCCTGTCACACAGTCTGTGTGTGTGTGTGATTGAGTCTTTTGACACACAGTCTCTGTGTGTGTGTGTAGGGGGAGGGGGCTTAATAATTTCACTGTGTGTCTGGCCTGCTAAAGTAAATACATTTCTTAAGCCTGGTATTTTTTAAATAAGTTTTTGTTTTTATTTTTATAAGTAAAGACATATAACCTGTTTAATTGTAGTGCATTGACAATAGTTTTATATAATTAGTGTATTAATTAAATTAACTTGGTCCATAAATCAAAAAGGAAGTGTGTTAAAACTTCTGCATACATTAACTGATCTTGATGAAACTTCAGCAGTGTGTTCGTTGTAAGAGGCCGATCACATGGATGTGACTATTGTGAGTCAAATATATAGCGCCACCAACTGGCAGCAGAAAGTGTTTCACTTGCAAAATGCTTTGAAATCACACTCTTACTTTTACCCGATTTGCTTCAAACTTCATCTGTATAATGTAAACACACGCCAGATGAAGAGCTGTGAAAGCATTATTCAATATCTAAGATAATGTTGCCATAGCAACGCATCAAACTTTAACATTCCTTTTTTTGATGATTTTGAGTCTCTTAGCGGCTTTTGGGGCCCTTAATGGGTTTGAAAACTCTTGAAACTTTGCACACAGGTCAGATCCCACAGCCATCAGAGCCGGGAAGATGGTACCCGGGTGTGGCAAGGGGGCTGACAGCGCCCCCTGGAACGGGGTCCAAAAACTTGGTCCATAAATCAAACACGCTTGCATGTAATAATATGAAACTCAGTACACATGTTGATCTCATCGTTTCATATATTCATATATTCTCCTCAAGCCGGACAACTTTCTAATTTACACTCATGAGCTAGGACCCACAGAAAGTCAGATATTTTGGTTTGAAAATGTTGAGTGTCTCTCTGAGCCTACACTTCTGTATGGCAAGCCCTTTTAACATTTAAAAGCTAAGTTTGACTATTCGTAATTAACATTGTAGATATCAACAACGTCTTTCTAGTCGTAATTACATTTTGGATAGTTTGTATTATCATTTAAGATATCTGTAACGTAATTGTGACTAGTCGAAACGACAGATAGAGTATGGCAAGCCGTTTTAACATTTAATCATTTTAACCTACTAGTCTCTATTTTCATGCTACTAGTACTTATTTTTTAGATACTAGTATCTATTCCATTAAGTACTAGTACTTATTCATTAGCTACTAGTGCTTATTCTTTAGATACTAGTGCCTTTTCTTTAGATACTAGTGTTTATTCTTTAGGTACTAGTACCTTTTTAAAGATACTAGTACTTATTCATTAGACACTAGTCCTTATTTATTAGATACTAGTACTTATTCATTAGATGCTAGTCCTTATTCATTACATACCAATGCTTATTAATTAGTTACTAGTACTTATTCATTAGATGCTAGTACCTATTAAATAGATACTAGTACTTATTCATTAGACACTAGTACTTATTTCAATGGTGACTAGTAACTATTCTTTTGTTACTAGTCACATTTTTTCCAGTGACTTCTATGGTGATCTGTCATTCAGATATCAACTATTCAGTTCTGACTAGTATGTTAGTATGTATTCCAATTGTGGAATACATACTAGTATGTATTCCAAAGCAGGGGTTCGATTTTTGCACGTCGTACAGAATAACCCTAAAGGCACCAAGGTGGCGGTTTTTATTTTTTTTTCATAGGTGTGGTTTCCATAATGTTTATATTGGGATGTTACCTAATAGCAATGTGATGAAATGTAATACTGTTTTGAACTTAAAGACAGTTACTTTGTACAGTGAATTTGACCTAATAACAACCAAAATGCAGACTTTGCAATAGAAATTCAGTGATTCCTCATCAGATTCATTTGTTTTGCTAATGTGGTCGCACCTTATTAGAGTTAAAATTGAGGATTTAACCCAATAATTTTGTGATAGATGTACTATAACTATAGATGTATATTGTATTGTATGCTTACTAGAGTATTGAATTACAGCTTAGCAACATGCTAAGAGTACGAATTGGCAACAGGTAACAATTGCAAGACATTATGCGCGTCACTTTTCAGCGAGTTCATTTAGTGACGCAGCTGTGGAACAGATCTATAATTTATGCGAAAAGAGTTATGTAGCTGCAAATGATGGGAAAACCTGGAAACCAGTAATAAACCCCCAATATCCATTTGGTAACCATCCAAAGCAAAGGTTTTTCTAAAGCGAGTGACTCCATTAGCCGGAGCTGTGGACTGTGCTAAAAGAAACATCGCTAAATAAAACATGACTAGCCCAAAAATACAAAGAGAAGAGTGTGTGTAAAGTGTAGAGATCTGGTGGGCGTAAAACCCAACGCTTACTGCTTTCACATAGTGCCCTTCATAAATCAATGATCTTTAATCTTATAGCATGAAACCAATAGAAGTTAGGCAAAAAATAAACACCAGTGAAGGAAACTCATAGCGTCTGTGAGCGAGCATGGCATGAGGTGGGGCGCGCACACACACACACACACACATACACAGCAATCTTCTTATGCTTTCAGACACAAGCTTAAAAATGTATGACCCGCTCAGAAACCTCTTCTACACCGCCTGAGCTGTGAATCTCCAAATATAAGAAACCTTTTCATTTAATGAACCAATTAACAATTTGTGTTTTTTATTTGAGCTTGTTTTAGTTTTACTTAAAAAAAAAGTTTTTCAAAGTTTTGTGAAATTTAATAGCAATTTGGGCATGAAAGTAAATCCTATAGCCGTTATTTCCCTGTTCTCTCACTGAAACCGAGACTCTACGCCACCCTGTTCTCAGGATACTGTGATTTTACACATCTTAATTTAACCTCGCAATCTTCCAGGAACCTCCTGACACACTCTTACACACTCTTGCTTCTATCCTGGGCTTGTGTGAATGATAGTCAGCAGAACTCCCTCAAACACAGCAGTGAGACACATCCAGAGCTGGGTTGAAGAGGACATATATGCCCTTTAACCCTCTGGGGACAAGGCCTTTTTGGTCCGTTTTCTCTATTTTTACATTTGGGCTTATAAACTATATGTAATGGAGATGGAATGTAGTATGTAATGTAGTATGTGTTTGGTATCTATGGATTCAGAAGACCCTAAACTAGCATAAGTATGCATGTAATGTGTTTATAAAGGAATTATGAGTGAAAAATGTACAATATACTAGAGAATTTCAAAAACGGAAATTCGATTTTTGTAATTTATCTCTGAAAATCACACATTAAACAACAATAGTGAACAGTTTTTGAGCAAAAAATATATTTGTCAAAGCCTTTGCTTGATAGACATGTGTAATTTTTAAATAAAATGTGTAAAGAACAATGAAAAATCGAACTTTATTTACCAATATTCCCAGGCGTTTTTCTTAGGAATGCTTAGAATTTTCTCCTCGTCACTCTCCAGTAATTGTTCCAGAGCCTGTTCCACCGTAAATCGTTTACTGCTTGCCATCTAAAATAATAAATAATGCTATAATTGTATGTATATATATTATAATTCTTCTGTCTCTCTCTCATTTAAATCTCACTGCGCTCTCACTCTTTATTATACTTTTTTCTGCATATTAATTATTATAATGAGGAATATTCGTTCCTGGAAGAAACTCTGCAAAAGACTTCAAAGGAGGCGTTTCAGAAGCTTAAATGAAGAGTTAGTTCACACTGCAGGCAAAAGTGGCCTAAATCTCACTTCCACATGTGCTGCATGTTCTTACATGAGGTTTTGTAGTGCGACTTTGAACACATGTGACGTTTACGTCACTGAGAAAGTTCGACATTCCTCACAATTCTGCACTCCAAAGAATTTCACACTAGCAAAGGTGTGTGTGTGTGTGTTTTCTGAAGAAACATACTCAGTCAACCTGGACTTGAACTTGGTCAGACCACAAACATGGCATCACGATGGGAACATGACTTTCGCTGTTGTCCATGGACAAAGAAAGACTAACCAGCAATAACAGTGTTATATATAGACATGGAGCGAACTGTTTCCTGGAATAGAAATAAAAAGGTTTCACCAGTTGTCTTCATGCCGTTCACTAGCTAGTGTGTGACAATGATCTACAACAGTGAGATAAAAGATTCTCTAATTCAGCCTCGGATGGATCAAACTGTTGCACCTCAATAATGAGACACACACACCATTACCAACATCACACACACCAATCCCTCCTGTTCCCACACACACCGCATCGTCAGCTGCAAGAGAGTACTAGCGCTGGACACACTCAAGGTCCTCATCACATGACCTGACGTGTGACAGTGGTCAGTCGACACCGTTACACACTGAGCGACATTGTACAGATGTGTGTGTGTGTGTGTGTGTATTTCATCAGCAGCGTAAAAGTCACTCCTAATAGACACTTCAGCAGGTTGAATTTACATGTTTTTCAGTTGTAGTCTTTTAAAAAGGCATCTGAAATAATATACTAAGTGCAGCGTAATGTTGTCAAAAACACAGATTTGTCAAATCGATACTGAAATATCTGAAACACGATACCAGCAGCTCTCTCTCGTTACACACAAGCCCGCCTCCACTCACTCACTCGATTCCTTTGGGATTGCGTGTATTTCACATAATTTTACTAATTTCCACAGGTTTTGCGCTCACACCCAAAAGTGCAGCACATGAAGCACCTCTCAGCACTACACTGAGTTATTTTCCGCTGCTTATTGTTCTTAAAGGGGTGGTTCGGAATTTTGGACATCAGGCCTCATTTCCGAGTGAGCCTTAGTGTTATTTATCAGTAGAGACATTTTTTTAAAAAATCATCCAGTCGTCCCAGTTGCTTAGTTGGCCGATGCTAGGCTAGCGCGAATCAATGGTATCTCTGCTATCTCTTTAGCATGCCATTAAAACCGTTTTACCCACTTCACAGTTCACCAAAAGTACATCAATTATAACGCCAGACTATCGATGTAAATGTCTGTTGATAGAATAACGTTAGAAATCAAACTAAGTTACCCTTTTATCGCCTTGCAATAGTTATACTTTGTTCCCTGTATTTATCAGCATAGTCTACAGCAGCGGCGGAGTGATATGTTACCTAGGCAACCGAGAGAGCCGGTCCACATGACAATCACGCAAGTGTATTTACATGCCGCTGACACTCGTCATCACTACAGAAACAGAGTTTATTTCAAGAATAAAGCAACAAGACATATAATTATGGACATGTTTGAAAGCCATGACAATATTTCGGACTTTGAAGACGATGAAGATTAGGAATGAGTGTTATTCAACGAACCATACATGTATGAGCCGGAATAAACCGATGAAGAACTAATCGAGATAGATGCTAAAAGGTCAGAAATACCGTTACATTATTGTGTCACTCTCCACAATGCCTTGAACTGTAACGTTATCTCTCCACTAACAATAATTACACTAAGTGTCACTCTCCACAATGCATTGAACTGTAACGTTATCTCCACTAACGTTGTCAGTGTTGATAAATCAGTTATGAAAGAGTAGCTTCATTAGCTAGAGTTTAGAGTAGCCTAACAAAAGGTATTACCTGTACATCTGTAGCTGTTGGTGCATCGGGAAAGACGGCTGGAACTGCATTCAAACTCAGTGACTTGTTATCGTTTCGTTCACTTGGTAACATTACAAAGTCGTCTGAGGCTACGACTAGCTAACTTGACGTTCAGACTGTAACGTAGTGCGATTCTGTTGTGTATACTTTCCGGCACAGTTCTACTCCCGGAGCAAAGTAAAATTCCGCCGCTGCTGAGAAACTAGTTCCTGTAAATGTAATGCGATCATTGAAATATATTTTGATATGTCAAACTACATTGAGTAGTTTGATTTCTAACATTATTCTATCAACAGACATTTACATCGATAGTCTGGCGTTATAATTGATGAACTTTTGGTGAACTGTGGAGTGGGTAAAACTGTTTTATGGCATGCTACAACAGATACCATTGATTCGCGTTAGCCTAGCACCGGCCAACTAAGCAACTGGGACGACTGGATGATTTTTAAAAAAAAATGTCTCTACTGATACATAACACTAAGGCTCACTTGGAAATGAGGCCCGATGTCCAAAATTCCGAACCACCCCTTTAAACAGTCAAACACACACATAATAATGTAAAAATGCCAGTTTTGGTGAGATAAACACATTCAATTATGTTTTAAGTGAATGTAAACAGTAAAACACAGGTGTAACTGTATAATGGATCTGCGCTCGGATCTTAAAGTGACGGCAGCCTAATAATCCTGATATTGTTAAAAATAGATATTTGGCAGTTTTCCCCCATGGTGTCGATGTTGAAATTGTGGCTAGTGGAAATGCTGAGTGGCGAGTAGCTTAGCTTAGCTTGAGTGAAGCCCTGCTGCAATGTACATCTCAGTTTAACACGTGAAGGATTTACACAGAAGCTATTCATACGTCTGAACATCACTCGTCCCTCACACACCAGTGTTGGGGAAGCTACTCTGAAACTGTAGTTTGACAAGCTACAAGCTACTCGTAAGTTAAAGTAGTTTAACTACAGTCAAGCTACCCGTTTAGAAAAGTAGTTAGCTACACTACAAGTTACAATCAAAAAGTAGCTAGCTACATTGAAACTACTTTTGCTTTTTGAACAACGTATATTATAAATAACTGAATAAAGTGTCTGAGGAATATTTTAAGTAAAATATTTAGTGTTTAAAACAAGGCAACGCAATTACGATTTCAAAGAGTATTGTTTTATTACACACAACACTAAAATATCTCTGACTGTTTGTCAAAAGTGCAACAAATATCCGAACGAAACATACATCCAACGTAAATTGCATGTAGAACATTTTCTCAAAAATACTGATTGAACTTGGACAAATAAGGCCATGGGTAATTAACGTTAGTTGTTTCTCCATCCTCCAAATCTGCCGTCACGTTTTGCTATATAATCATAATATGGGTGTGTCAACCCACTTCTGTACGTCAGTGAACCGTTAGCCGCAAGATGCGTGATTAAACAACAGGTGGCGGTAATGGCAAAAAATGAGTTTGTAATCTAAGAAGAAGAAGAATATCCTTGCATCGCGCTGATTCGCGCAGGCTCGACAATGTAGCAATGTAGCTTTTGCTCGCGCTACACCGCTACTTGCTGCAAAAAGTAGTTAGCTACTGGAAAAGCTACACTGTTTAAGAAGCAACTGAGCTACTGCCAAGCTACTGAAAAATGTAGTTAAGTTAGTAGCTACGCTACTTGTAGTTAACTACTCCCCAACACTGCGACACACACACATCTATTATAGCTGAGCTTAGCTAACAGCGCAGGGCAGTTCAACATGATGATGAGATGATCAGTGTAACTCCACAACTACCACACAAATCATCCATTACATTCAGAGACGAGTCTCTCCGTAAGACTGCACTCGCTGCTGGTTATTCCTGATCCTGGATCAGTGAGACTTATTGCTGGAGTTTCTGAAGACTCCGCCCTCTTCTGAACAAAGGCGGAGCAACAGCTCATTTGCATTTAAAAGGACACACACAAAAACAACGTGTTTTTGCTCACACCCAAAAATGGGCGAATTTGACAAGCTAAAATAAATGATCCTGAGCTGAAATTTCACAGACACATTCTGGGACACCAGAGATTTATAAAACATCTTAGGAAAACTAAACAACTCTGTGCATGCTCTTTGAGGTGGTGACCATAGACCTCCATTATATGACTGACAGACAAGAACGGTTTGACCAAAAAATATCAAAATTGAAAATACTGTGGAAACAAAGACACCTACATCTTGGATGCCCTTGAGGTGAGATAAAACATATCAAAAATTAATTTCCAAGTGAACTATCCCTTTAACGCGTCCGCACTGGCAGGAAAGCCGGCTGTGAAGCACTGGTCTAGTTGAGCCGGGCCTGGTGACGTCTGTGAATAAAGCCATGAAGGAAAACAATGGCTATCAGACGGCGTGCAGGACAGGAAGTGATGCACACGCAAACAGGAAGTGGACAGGGGCTGTTTTCCACCATCCCGCTGCGCTCTTTGTGTTATTCACGATACGCTCAAACACTTCAAACCAAGCAAAGACGAGGCTTTTCCACAGGAGATCAGCCGTGACACAGAAGAGCTGCTATTTCAGTGTGTGAAGCGGAGAGAAACTAGGCCCGTCCCACAGCGGGACAGCACATACGGGTCAGAACTCGCAGTACTGTTCCTCTACACACACTCCAACGTTTGGGGTCAGTGATGTCTGCGAATGCGTCTGCAGACCTGATCAATAATACAGCAACAACAGTCAAATATTATTACAGTTTCAAATATCAGTTTGTGAATATAGTGTCATTTACTCCATCAGTACTCCAGTCTTCAGTGTCACATGACCCTTCAGAAATCACTCTAATGAGGATCTGATGATCAAGAAACAGTTGAAAACAATTCTGCTGATCCATATTTCTTCGGAAAACGTGATTCATATCTCAGGATTCTATGAAAATTCAGCATTTATGTGAAAAATAAATAGCTTGTAACATTATAACTGTATGGATCAAGTTAGTGCTTGCCTGATAAATACAAATATTAGTTTATTTTAGGAAAATACACAACAAAAATGCCCACAATACACATTCATATCCTCTGAATCACTCTGATATTATGTTCCCTCTCTACAATAACAGTCCAACAACATTATTCTAGAGCGTAGAGCCTAGTTATGAATGCCCCTAAATTATAAACAATTTCTATAAAGAGAAAAGACTGGGCTGTAGTAGTGTGTGTGAGCTGATCACATAAAACACTCCTGTTACTGTGACTTTCATTAATATAACAGGCATCAAATCTCAGGATGATCCGCTCATTCCCTGTCCTGAACACATCTGCGCTTTAAACTTCTGTAATATAGACTATAATAATCGCTTAAAGTGGTTTACTAAGAGGATATTCCTTACAAGTCAAGTTCCTGTGGGTGTGTATGGAAAAGTGTTCAGATCTTTGACACCATCAGGAAGAGATTCAACTCTTTTACTGTACATGTATGATCAGAGGAAGAAGTGGCGCACACACACACACACACACACACACATGAGGTGACACATGAAATGCAAAGCATGCTGTTGTTCTAGTCCGACATTTCCATGGCCAGATAAACAGGATCGCTGGGAATAATCCACATCTCATCTCATTCATCATCATAATGAAACGCGTGTGTGTGTAAGCAGCGCTTAACCCCTCATGCTCGTTTAGATGTGTGTGTTTGTGCGCCAAAGTGTTTGAATTAAGCCCTGTCTTTATCAACCCGCTGTCTTGCATTGCTTTAATTAGGATTTAATGGTCATTGCGATCATGCATCATCATTATGCCCTATTATACAGACACATGACAGGTCAGATTTGTCACACACACACACACACTGGGAAAGCTATGGCATGCATGTCAACTAGCCCTCGTCCGTCATGTATGCACACACACACTCACAGTGTATCTGCTCTAGCCCGAGCTGTCTCATGGATATACCGGTAAGATGAGACTCACCCTCGGAGAGCTCCAGCTCCAGCTCCGCCAGCTTCTCTCGCACTCCTGCCGGGAGAGGTGTCGCGATCCCCGGGTCCAGCATCATCATCAGTACCCCGGAGGAACCGCGTTCTGCCATAGCG
>JAQIUQ010006642.1:62500-92500 GCA_030378365.1 Hybognathus amarus
ATATAACAATGTAAACATTCACATCTAAGCAATAAAATCCCAGGTCTCTTTAAATTTTGATCATGAGTAGTTTTCTGTTCAAATAGATTATTAATGTTTGGACATTTACCAATTCAAACATAATCCATTCAATTATATCAACAAGTGTGCTTTTAAAACTAGCAGAAGTTAACACAAGTGTGACACTGCCCACATGTGGACAACATAGCAAACTACAGTCACACAACCCGAGACATATTCACTGAATATTCACATCATAATTGATACAATTCATCAACATCATTAATTATCACGATAATCATTAAACCTCAGATGTTCAGGCATAATCCTCGACCTTCACTTGAACGTGAGGGTTCATGACAGATACAGAGTCTTCCTGAGAGTGTGTCTGAGATTGATTATGTAGGATGATTCAGCAGATCTGTGATTGTGTTCATAAACGGCCCGATTCACCGCCGTGTGCATGTCTATCAGATGAGTCCTGCAAAACAATATACACTACATAAAGCTTCATAGAGATCACGAACAAGATCTTACACGCACAGAAGAACGAGTTTTAAAGACAAAACCCTGACAAATGTCTCGAAATAAAACGTGTGAACAATGTTTTGAGGTAACCGGCATAATTAACTCCAGGCCGTTGAATTATTCGAAAATGCTAATAATGCTAATGCTAATAAAAATAATGCTTTGCGTTGGTGACCGCGTTACCGCAATAATTCAAGAGGGGCAGAAACATAAGCACAGATACACAGATGGAAATGAATACATGTAAAAATTAATATAGTAATAAATATAAAAACTAAAATGAAAATATTGTATTGAAAAGAACATTAAACTTCCTTTATGACAATTCTAATTGAAAGTCATGAAATGCAAAACAATGCAGGTGCATGTTGAAATGTTTTATCTAGGGCTGTCACTCACTAATGATTATTTTGGTAATCGAGTAATTGGACAATAATTTTGAAGATCATATTTTTGTGGTAATAAAAATAGACCCAAGTGAACAATAGCCTTTGAAATGACTTAAAATCTCCTCTTTGTAACACATTAAGTATTTTTAGAGTGCAGACCTTTTTTTGTTGTTGCATTTTTAATAAAATATGGTTTATTTTTGTTTAATTGAACAATAATGTAATCCTATTAAATTGATGTACATTATGTATTATAACACACGTAGGCTTTGAAATGAACTTTTACTGATAAATTTTGAAGAAACAGGCTGTAGCCAAAACCAAAATGCTAAAAGCAATGAACCAGATGAACTACGTCTCTGCATGAATGGGCCATTTACAGAACTGGGTCAAAGTCAGAGTTGCACATTTTTCCACAAATTTTGCATGTATGCAAATTGTATAATATACATTATTTTTAAAAACTTTTCACACAGGGTTAGGGTGTATTATATAATTTTAAGATTTAAGAATTATAAGATTTGTTGAATTTTGAACCCAATCATTCTTTGTAAAAGGCTTTGAGTTAATCATAATGATATCAAAGTTAAGGATTCATTAGTCTGAATATTATAAATTGAACCAAACACTATAATAACATCTTAGTTAATAATTCAATACTTTATTTTACACAAAACATGCATGTTTCGATAGTGGCAACATTTTCACCAGTGATAGTAATGGTGCAACATGACATCATGACTTTTGCGTAAACATACATTTTGTCTCTACGCATTTTAAGCTATCCACACGTATGTGTGTATATACACGCCGTTAAATGTCCAAGCGAAACGAAGCAAAATGTAGATCTACATCTGGGGAGTGATCTTTTTTTCCTAGGATGGTAGGGGAAGACTCATAAATGTTATTAACCCCAGTGACGGGTCGGTAGGTAAGTCATATATTTACATATACAGTAATAACGTTAAGCCAACGGCGTTCATAAACACGCTGAAAAGCGATTATGCGTGTTGATAGCACGCCAAAAATGGAAATGTGAATTGGCGCCATTTCATGAGATCAGTCTGAATGGCGAATGCGACTACATCACATCACAGAATATTAACTCGCATACTAAAACATACTAAGATGCGAATGATTTCCATAACTGTACAAACTTGTTTTCTTCCCCAAATAAATTATTATGTGTTCCCTTTTGTCATTACCAAAACAATGATGGCATGTTTCGGTCATGACAGTGTTGGCAATGACAATTTAAGAAACTTTTGGGTTCAAGACAGCCACCACTAATAAATTATGGTTTTAAATGTATTAAGGCTGGGCGATAAAACGATAACGATAATTATCGCAATATAATTTTTACTCGATAAAACAATATCAAGAGTTCAATAAATGTTCAATAATGTTTATACGTAAAAAAAACGTAACGAAACTCATTTGAACCGCACGCCACACGGACCATTTATCCGCTCGGGTCAAAGTCCAAAACGGTAGTGCAGCTGGCACTCTTATTGTAATATTATTCCGCCCCTTTACTATCATGAGTATAGCACATGCCTGCAGAGGGCGCCAGTGTTGAGCACAGCGAGAGCTCACCTCTTGTGTGTGTCGGTCAGGGAGGCTCTGAGGGCCTGCAGGTACACGGACCGATGGTCGGGCGTCTCCAGCTGGTGTCCGTCAGTCCAGCAGTGGCTCCAGAACACATCAGCGTCCTCCGGGACCGCCCTGGACCGACACGAGGACACCGGCCCGTCGGTCTCCAGCTCTCCGTCCTCCGGCCCCACACACGCCTCGCACTCCTCGTAGCTCTGGATGAAGAAGAGCTTGGGTTTGCCGGCCAGGCCGGGGCAGGAGCGCGAGCTGAAGAGTGTCCTGAGGGCGTCCAGACTCAGTCCCGGAGCCAGCGGGTCGGTGGCCAGCAGGACAGAGGAGCGGCTCCGGCTGATGATGCAGCAGATGAACACACCCGCCGTGTGGAGCTCCTGCTGACGGGTCACGGCCCTCAGTGTGGACTCCAGCTCACGCTCGCTCAGCAGCCGGTGCAGCGTCACACTGAAGCGCAGCGCCACGAACACCTGCTCCAGATCATCTGTGGGGGACACGGGAGAAGAAACGCACTTCAGTTAACAACCTTTAATAACATTCACTGCACTGAAGGGTCCTTAAAGGTGCATTGTGTCATATTTAGTCATATACATGTGTGTTCAGTGGTGTATGAAGACCTCACTTAATGAACCGTTATGTTTTTATTATCCTAGATGAGCCATTTCTCTCTACACACACCGCGGGTCGCCTTACATCGACATGTTTCTACAGTGGCCCTGAGCGGACAAACGTGTTTCTTCATTATGTTCAGGGTTCGTACAAGGTGTGCAAATTTAGTTGATATATTAATGAAATAGTTCACTTTTCAAAAACTTTTGCTGATAATTTACTCACCCCCATGTCATCCAAGATGTCCACGTCATTCTTTCTTCAGTCGAAAAGAAATTAAGGTTTTTGATGAAAACATTCCAGGATTTTCTCCATATAATGGACTTCAATGGGGTCCAAACGGTTCAAGGTCCAAAAGACAGTTTCAGTGCAAACTGTTCAAAGGGCTTTAAACGACACCAGACGATGAATAAGGGTCTTATCAAGCGAAACGATCGCTCATTTAATAAATAAATAACAAAGTTTAAGTTTTATAATCTCAAATGCTCATCTTGCTCTGTTCTGTGATGCGCGTCGTGACTCTCCTGTTCAAACTCGTTCATCAAAATGAACAAATCTTTTTCCGAGTCATTTGGTTCATTCAATGTATACATTCAAATATTGTTCGAACAGGAGACTCACACAGAACAGAGCAAGGCAAGCATTTGTGCTTATAAAACTTAAACTTTGTTATTTATTTATTAAATTCTGTATAAATATTTAATACATTTTATATATTAAATATTTATTATTGGTTCCCACTGAAGTCCATTATATGGAGAAAATCCTGGAATGTTTTCATCAAAAACCTTAATTTCTTTTCGACTGAAGAAAGAAAGACATGGACCTCTTGGATGACATGGAGGTGAGTAAATTATCAGCAAAAGTTTTTTTTAAAAGTGAACTACTCCTTTAAAAGGCAAAAAATAATGTATTATTTCCTTGAGATGCTCACTGTTCACCATGATGGTTTTGAATTGCTTGAAATATGATATATATCGTCATATCGACATAAAATCATGAGTACATTATAATTGTGTGTTTGGGACATGGATTTTAAATGTGAGGCTTTTGTAATGAGGATCTCACAAATTTTTGATCTAGATTAATCGGCCAACATATCGGCTATCGTCTTTCCAATAAATAAAAAAAATATTGGTTATCTGTCTCAGCCAAAATGTTCATATTAGTGCATCCCTAAAAATATTAAAAAAACACTGTGACTGATTATCCATACACTTTGCTGTAGTTTTCCATAGATCGGGGTCAATAGAAATAAGAAATTAATATTTGTATTCAGCAAGGATGCATTCAAATGATCAAAAGTGCCTATAATGTTACAGAAGATTCATAATTCAAAGAAATGCTGTTGTTTTAAACTTTAGATTAATTCAAGAATCCGGAAAAATTTAATTTCCACAGAAATATGAACCAGCACAGCCGTTTTCAACACTGATAATAATCATAAGTGTTTCTTGATCATCATATCAGAGGGATTTCTGAAGGGTCATGTGACACTGACGACTGGAGTAATGATGGTGTGTGTGTGTGTGTGTGTGTGTGTGTGTGTCTCTCTCACCTCCTTCAGTGCCGACACAGTCTATGATTAAACACACTCCTCTGGGTTCCGTCATCCTGTACACCTCCTCCTGAAGACATCAGACAACACACACATCACACACCTGACGACAACTCTTCAATCTCACACACTCACATCACACACTCTGACAACAACCCTTCAATCTCACACACACGTATATCAGGAGTTTGCCACCATAAAGTCTAACTGGGAAATAATGTCTAGGCAAGTATTGCTGGTGCAGATCTTTAAAGTGACAGTAATGAACTAAATCTGATCCAGCATGCAGAACTGTACATCTTTTATATGATCGAGAACATGTTTCTAATTCATGCTCCAGTAATCCATCATAAACACAGGAAACCCTGACCTGGCAGCCGGAGCCGGAGCGGGGCGCTTCCTTCTTCACTGGAGTCTGTGTATCTGTGAGGAAATATTACAACACACAAATGTATTACACTACATAATACACACTTCAAAATAAAGCTTCTTTAGTGGCATTGATGGTTACATGAAGAACTTTAACATTCATGGAATCAATGATTCTTTTTCTCAATGATTATTTTTTTCTCAATGATTCTTTTTCTCACCGATTCTCTTGTATCAATTTTTATTTTTTCTCAATGATTCTTTTTTCTTAATGATTCTTTTTCTTTCAATGATTCTTTTTTTCACCGATTCTCTTGTATCAATTTTTATTTTTTCTCAATGATTCTTTTTCTCAATGATTCTTTTTTCTCAATGATTCTTTTTTTTCACCGATTCTCTTGTATCAATTTTTATTTTTTCTCAATGATTATTTTTTTCTCAATGATTTTTTTTTTCTCACCGATTCTCTTGTATCAATTTTTATTTTTTCTCAATGATTCTTTTTTCTTAATGATTCTTTTTCTTTCAATGATTCTTTTTTTCATTCCGATTCTCTTGTATCAATTTTTATTTTTTTCTCAATGATTCTTTTTTCTCAATGATTCTTTTTTCTCAATGATTTTTTTTTCATCCGATTCTCTTGTATCAATTTTTATTTTTTCTCAATGATTCTTTTTTTCCTCAATGATTATTTTTTCTCAATGATTCTTTTTCTCTCAATGATTTTTTGTGTGTGTGTGTCTAGAATATAAACTGTGTGAACCTTTGCTTCTGGACAAAGGGTGGAGACTAAACAGCTTTTGTGACTTTTTCCAAGTTGATGGTTTTAGTGACCTCACTAGCGCTGAGACAGAATGATCTTTGTCTAAACTTTCACTGGTATTTCCTTGAACTCACCACAGAATTTGCGAGTCTGCCTCACTTTACAGGAAACTGATGAGAAGCCTGATGAGAAACCTGATGAGGTGTGTGGCTGTGAATGACACAGAGTGAGTAAGCGTCAGTATGTAAAGCAGTGTGTGTGTGTTCTGTAAGATGAAGCGCATGACTCTCACCGCTGACGGTCTGAAGTGTTGAGCACGCTCTGGAGGACACACTTCTGGATTGGCCATCACAGCTGAAAGAGCAGATCTCAGTTATTTTAGAAGGGAAACCAAATCGAATCACTACATTTCCCCTAAAATCCCCATTCATACTAGTGAAACCTATAAACATAACGAAAGAGGAACTGAATCACATGACATTTGTATTACATCACTGTGGAATGTGGAAAGAAACCCCCGAATAATACAACAGGCCGACAAGCTTCAGTCTCTGCTGTGATTGGTTCGGATGACCCAGTGTGCTGTGATTGGTCGGATGACCCAGTGTTCTGTGATTGGTCGGATGACCCAGTGTGCTGTGATTGGTCGGATGACCCAGTGTGCTGTGATTGGTTCGGATGACCCAGTGTGCTGTGATTGGTCCGATGACCCAGTGTGCTGTGATTGGTCGGATGACCCAGTCTGCTGTGATTGGTCGATGACCCAGTGTGCTGTGATTGGTCGAATGACCCAGTGTGCTGTGATTGGTCGGATGACCCAGTGTGCTGTGATTGGTTCAGATGACCCAGTGTGCTGTGATTGGTCAGATGACCCAGTGTGCTGTGATTGCCAGTGTCGTGATGGCGACCCAGTGTGCTGTGATTGGTCAGATGACCCAGTGTGCTGTGATTGGTCGAATGACCCAGTGTGCTGTGATTGGTCGGATGACCCAGTGTGCTGTGATTGGTCAGATGACCCAGTGTGCTGTGATTGGTCGGATAACCCAGTGTGCTGTGATTGGTCGATGACCCAGTGTGCTGTGATTGGTTCGATCGACCCAGTGTGCTGTGATTGGTCGGATGACCCAGTGTGCTGTGATTGGTTCGGATGACCCAGTGTGCTGTGATTGGTCGGATCGACCCAGTGTGCTGTGATTAGGTCGGATTCGACCCAGTGTGCTGTGATTGGTCGGATGACCCAGTGTGCTGTGATTGGTCGAATGACCCAGTGTGCTGTGATTGGTCGGATGACCCAGTGTGCTGTGATTGGTCGGATGACCCAGTGTGCTGTGATTGGTCGGATCGACCCAGTGTGCTGTGATTGGTCGAATCGACCCAGTGTGCTGTGATTGGTCGAATTCAACCCAGTGTGCTGTGATTGGTCGGTCGACCCAGTGTGCTGTGATTGGTTCGGTTCGACCCAGTGTGCTGTGATTGGTTCGGTCGACCCAGTGTGCTGTGATTGGTCGTAACCAGTGTCTGTGATTGGTCGAACCCAGTGTGCTGTGATTGGTCGAGTCGACCCAGTGTGCTGTGATTGGTTCGAGTCGACCCAGTGTGCTGTGATTGGTCGGTCGAACCCAGTGTGCTGTGATTGGTCGGTCGAACCAGTGTGCTGTGATTGGTCGGTTCGACCCAGTGTGCTGTGATTGGTCGGTTCGACCCAGTGTGCTGTGATTGGTCGGTTCGACCCAGTGTGCTGTGATTGGTCGGTCGACCCAGTGTGCTGTGATTGGTCGGATTCGACCCAGTGTGCTGTGATTGGTCGGATCGACCCAGTGTGCTGTGATTGGTTCAGATTGACCCAGTGTGCTGTGATTGGTCGGATTCGACCCAGTGTGCTGTGATTGGTCGGATGACCCAGTGTGCTGTGATTGGTCGGATGACCCAGTGTGCTGTGATTGGTTCGGATGACCCAGTGTGCTGTGATTGGTCGAATGACCCAGTGTGCTGTGATTGGTCGGATGACCCAGTGTGCTGTGATTGAGTCCGGATGACCCAGTGTGCTGTGATTGGTCCAATGGCCCAGTGTGCTGTGATTGGTCGGATGGCCCAGTGTGCTGTGATTGGTCGGATGACCCAGTGTGCTGTGATTGGTCGGATGACCCAGTGTGCTGTGATTGGTCGGATGACCCAGTGTGCTGTGATTGGTCGGATGACCCAGTGTGCTGTGATTGGTCGGATGACCCAGTGTGCTGTGATTGGTCCGGATGACCCAGTGTCAGATGACCCAGTGTCTGTGATTGGTCAGATGACCCAGTGTGCTGTGATTGGTCAGATGACCCAGTGTGCTGTGATTGGTCAGATTATCGTAAAAACACAGGTGAGTCTGCTGGTAATGCTGACCTGTGTGCTGGAAGCGGCTGATCTTCCTGGCCAGATCCGTCCGGTGAATGGACCTCAGACAGCCTTCAATAAAGCCTGTGTTCTCACTCGAGAGCTGGTCCAGTTTCTCCAACTCCACTACTATGTCTAAGAAACTCTGCAAATAGTTGCAAACACACATCAGTTCCACACACGAAACCTTGGATCGCAGGAGCTGAAGAACGACGGCAGCAGCGCAGCATACCTGGACGTTCTCCAGCTTGTGTTTGGGTAACGTGCCTCTGAGTAAGAAAGCCAGTGACTTCAGGTCCTCGTTGTCCATGTCCTCGCTGACGTCAGCCATCAGTGACCTAACACACACGGTAATGACACTTTCACAAGATGCAAAGACAAAGATTTAACACACTCTTAAAATCTGGAAAGCGAGCTGTACCTGTACTCCGGCACGGCCTGGCGCGTCCTCAGCATGCCCTCGACCGAGCTCTTGCTGGTGCTCAGCACTTCTCTCAGCAGGTCGTCAGCGCTTGATCTTCAGGACCAGCTCCATCAGGAACACGCCGTCCACCCGCGTCTGGCTCAGCAGTGTGTGTAGGCTTCCTCTGGGATCCGCAGAGAAGCGGTCGGGGTCCAGATCTCCACACAGGTACGAGAGGCGCTTGCACTCGTCTGTGCTCAGCTCTTCTGTGATCTGACTGATGGTGTGGGACAGGCCCGACATTCTGCTCCAAACACACGCTGAGGAGCACACACACTCACTTTAAGCCTTCCCAGCAAGCACTATTGCATTAAAAAGACCTCGAATAGCCGTCCAAACACAGCCTATAGTATAAGAGACTAGTCATCAGTTAGAAATGAAATGAATTGAGTGAAGAGATGAAACCGAACACCTTGACATTCTGCTCCAAACCCACACTGAGGGGCGCACACACACTTCCTCTCTGACTTTACACCACAGTCAATGTGGTTAATTTACCGACATTTAGGGTTTTAGAGTATTTGCATAAACCCAGAGAGACAGATGGCTCATTCTCGGGGCTACTTTCACAATTAAACTTTGTAAAGGTAGCCTATCCCTTCTGAAAAAAAAAATTATAAGCAGATAAAATCATCCTAAACTGGCTGGAGCGCTTTAACTGGTCTCCCAGGCTGAATTTAGAGGGGCTATGGACACTTTTGTTTAGTCAAGTCAGCTTTATTTAAATATTTTACAATACACAATTTCAAAGCAGCTTTACAGTGATAAGAGAAAATAATGCAACAATGTTTGTTTCTAGAAGAAAATAGTAGTCCAGCTTAAGTCAATTCAGTGCTGGTTTAAGCTGACCAGACTGGTCTTAGATGGTCAAACTGGGAGACTAGCTTAAACCAGCTAAGACCAGCCAACCTAGGCTGATTTTAGATTATTTATTTATTTATTTATTCGTAGGATGATATTAAAACTAAAGCTTCCATTTCATTAATACTATTTTTTGACTAGGGTAAATATTATGATATTTCTTTTACAATCAAATGACTATCATAAAATAATTCGTTAATTATTTTAACATGGTTGTTTCCGCCAAAATATCACTGTATCGTATATAAATTTAATATCTTCACGATTTCTTTCACTATAAGCCTAATTCTTTTCTGTTTTACTATATTAACAATAACTTTAGTTATGCTTATACCTAAAAACTATTAAAAAAGAAAGCTATTATTGGATGTATAACCGGTTCAGTGGTAACGGTTGTGTGAGCGCGCGCCGCCATAAACACTTCCGTGTTTATGTGGACGAGATTGAGTAAACTTGAAATATTCTGTGATAAAAAGAAGAAAACATAAAGCTTACCTCGAGAGAGCTGTTCTTTTGGCTGAACTGGAGCCTCGGCACATGATTAATAGCGTTGATAATGATTCGGAAAGAGGAAGTGATGACATATGTCGAGTGCTCTTTTTTGAGTGGTGGAAGTGGAAACCCTGTGGAAAGCGGATGTCCCGGAAAGCAAACACACTTACGTCATTGACATGGGTGCTGCTAAATGTAGTCTAGTCTATTTGTTTAAACCTTAAGACCAAATATACATCTCACTCAATTTGGATGAGACTGGGGAAAGTACCTGAAGCACCTGTCACTGTCTGATGTGTTGAAGATGATATTTCTCTCCTAGCAGAAATATTCATAACAATGCTTTTAGATCTGAACAAACTTCTTAGTTGCTGTGATAACTTTTGGACTCGGAGTATTGGCGCTTTAGTGTTAGGTTTAGTCTTACACTTGTCCCGCTGTCAAGAAGGAGACTGAAATAAAATATCAGTTGTGATTCTCATTGGGCAACTGATATATTGCAATGAGAATTTGGCCTACAGAGTGACGCCGTAACTTCTGGCAGCTCTATAATGGGAGTAAGAATGCCATGTGATCCAGTTTTCCTCCTATAGTACATCAATATTCTGTAGTATTCCGACTGGTGTGGAATTCGTCTTCTATGGGAAGTAGAGATTAGATCCGGCTTAGAAGTAACATTTTAAATCCCTGGTACTGACATAATGATCTATATGCTGACACTGCATTCATGCGGACACGCTACAGAATCGTATTTCTGATGGCTCTAAAGTTTTTGTCAACAATGATCCAATAGAAAAAGAAAATAAATCAGGGCTCGGTCCAGAATCTCTTAAGTTATATTTATTTGCCATACACAGGTATGAAGGGAAACACAGGAGAATGAGCGCAGGTGTTAGAAGTCTTCATGGAGGCACACGCACCACACACCCGTCTTCAGTCACATGATCAGTGCTCGCTCTTCTCCGGGCGGGAAGAAAGCGTACTCCCGCGGCCCGAGCAGCGACTGCGAAGGTCAAGTCGGACTCGCCCGCGACTGAGCCCCGCATGAGCACGCCTCTGAGGCCAGTAGTCCGGGACCCCAAAGCGCCCCGCGAACCTCCCCACGCCTCGTTCCTGCACACACACACACACACACATGAGCTGCTGTAACGACACAAGTGCACTTTTAGAGCGAATCCACTATAGCCCATTGCTACATTCACTCTTATTTCGGTGATATGACCTGGGACTAATTGCCCACTTTATGCAGCATACCCAACCAATCAATAGATGGGTAGGATATTTACTCTCTTATTAGATATTTTTGAAAGAAACTCTGCACCACAGGCTGCAGTTATTTGGTCAAAATATCTTCAAACAGTGAAATATTATAATAATTTAAATCATCAGTTTTGTATGAGATCTCAAGTAAAGTGTAAATTTGTTCCTGTGATTAAAGCTGAGACGTTACTCCAGTCTTCAGTGTCACATGATCCTTCAGAAATCACTCTAATATGATTATTACATATGCTTATTATCAATTTCTACTGCTTAATATATTTTCGTAACAGTTCTAACTGAGTAGTAATCTATCACAGTTTCCTCAAAGATATGATCAGCACGACTGTCTTCAACACTGATAATAATCATAACTGTTTCTTGATCATCAGATCATCATATTAGAGTGATTTCTGAAGGGTCATGTGACACTGAAGACTGGAGTAATGATGCTGAACATCACAGGAATACATTACACTTTACTGTACACTCACCGGCCACTTTACTAGGGTACCCCATGCTAGTAACGGGTTGGACCCCCTTTTGCCTTCAGAACTGCCTCAATTCTTTGTGGCATAGATTCAACAAGGTGCTGGAAGCATTCCTCAGGGAGTTTGGTCCATATTGACATGATGGCATCACACAGTTGCCGCAGATTTGTCGGCTGCACATCCATGATGCAATTCTCCGTTCCACCACATCCCAAAGATGCTCTATTGGATTGAGATCTGGTGACTGTGGAGGCCATTTGAGTACAGCGAACTCATTGTCATGTTCAAGAAACCAGTCTGAGATGATTCCAGCTTTATGACATGGGCATTATCCTGCTGAAAGTAGCCATCAGAAGTTGGGTACATTGTGGTCATAAAGGGATGGACATGGTCGCAGCAACAATACTCAGGTAGGCTGTGGCGTTACAACGATGCTCAAATTGGTACCAAGCGGCCCAAAGAGTGCCAAGAAAATATTCCCCACACCATGACACCACCACCACCAGCCTGAACCGTTGATACAAGGCAGGATGGATCCATGCTTTCATGTTGTAGACGCCAAATTCTGACCCTACCATCCGAATGTCGCAGCAGAAATCGAGACTCATCAGAGCCAGGCAACGTTTTTCCAATCTTCTATTGTCCAATTTCGATGAGCTTGTGCAAATTGTAGCCTCAGTTTCCTGTTCTTAGCTGAAAGGAGTGGCACCCGGTGTGGTCTTCTGCTGCTGTAGCCCATCTGCCTCAAAGTTCGACGTACTGTGCGTTCAGAGATGCTCTTCTGCCCACCTTGGTTGTAACGGGTGGTTGTTTGAGTCACTGTTGCCCTTCTATCAGCTCGAACCAGTCTGGCCATTCTCCTCTGACCTCTGGCATCAACAAGGCATTTCCGCCCACAGAACTGCCGCTCACTGGATGTTTTTTCTTTTCGGACCATTCTCTGTAAACCCTCAGAGATGGTTGTGCGTGAAAATCCCAGTAGATTAGCAGTTTCTGAAATACTCAGACCAGCCCTTCTGGCACCAACAATCATGCCACGTTCAAAGTCACTTAAATCACCTTTCTTCCCATACTGATGCTCAGATTTGAACTGCAGGAGATTGTCTTAGACCATGTCTACATGCCTAAATGCACTGAGTTGCCGCCATGTGATTGGCTGCTTAAGAAATTAAGTGTTAACGAGCAGTTGGACAGGTGTACCTAATAAAGTGGCCGGTGAGTGTATACTCACATAGAAAACAGCTATTTAAAATTAAAAAAATATTTCAGCATCATTACTGTATTTTTGGATGTCAGCCATGGTGAAAATAGAGACCAGATTATACACGTTGAGTTGTGGACATATTGATTTTCATTGTATTTCGCAGGACCACCGTGTCAGATCTAGAATAGGGTTGCAAAGGGGCTGAAATATTTCCGTGCAAATTTCCAGAAACTTCCCAAAAATCCTGGAAGATTTCTCAAAAAATCTGGAAATTTTCCGAAATCCTGGAAAGTTTTCAAAATCCTGGAAAGTTTCTGGAAACTTTGCAACACTAATGCTAGAACAACGAACATTTGTGGTTAGGAATAAAACAAAATTAAAAACCGTGTTAAAAGGATTAGTTCAACCAAAAAATAAATTTCAGTCATTAATTACTCAATCTTGTGACGATCAAAACTGTAAACTTTCGTTCCAGGGTTCCCACACCTCAGTTAACTTCAAATTCAAGGACCTTTCAGGTCCAGTACCCCCAAATTCAAGGGACTTAATGTGGGGTCAACATAGTGTAGATCAAATACATTATGAATATTCCAAATATCTAACGATGCCTTTACTACCTTTCTGGCCCTTGAAATTCAACGCGTTGCTGCCTATGAAGGTTCTAGAAATGTCTATAGCCTATTTCATCAAAAATATCTTCATCGTGTTCGGAAGATAAACAAACGTCTTTGGAACGAATATTCGGGTGAGTAAATGATGACAGGATTTTCATTTTTTGGGTGAACTGAACCCTTTAACTGAGTCGAGAGTCGCCTGTTTTCACCCATGAGATGAGATGAGCACATAGTACGTTTCTAAATAGCAAAGGCCTAGGAAATATTAAAGCAAAGCATGATTAAAAATCAGCTATTAAACTCAGAAGTAATTCCTATGTAATGGCCGACTCCGGGCAATCACTTGAATTGCAGGTACCCGAGAGGAACGCATAAATCAGTGTGTGTGTGTGTGTGTGTGTGTGTGTGTGTGTGTGTGTGTGTGTGTGTGTGTGTGTGTGTGTGTGTGTGTGTGTGTGTGTGTGTGTGTAGAGAGAGCTCACCGAAGCCAGGGGTCCCGGAGTCCTCTGCGGGCCAGCCTCTCCTGGGTCACTTCCAGCGGCGTCCCTTCAATCTTCCACACCCGTGGTCCGGCATTCGACAGCTTTCCGTGTCCATGATCCCCACCCATGCTGAAGACACCTCACAGTTTCAGTGTGCAGAAATAAAACAGCAAAGCATTGTCCCTCACACTTATTCAGCACATTTAAGTGTGTCACTAATCTAAAAGAACCAGTTCAAGTGACTCGACTTGCCCGAATCACTCTGTCCGAATCAAACGTATAACATCAAAGAAAATTTCAAAAACGAGTGGTTAAAAATGTAGGATAAAAGCTGTGTGGAGGGGTATGGCGGTTACACTCGTATTTAATTAGCTGTTTAGTCGTGGTAACAGTGACTGACTGTTCTGTTACACACAGAAACAACACAAGCGAAGCAGCTAATGACATCTAGCAAACAAACACCGACTCTGACGCTGTTTTCAGTGCCACACACATATGTTGTCCAATGTAAATGTTAAAAGAACAATACATCGGTGTAAATTATTTAGTTGTATGTTAAATAGCAGCATAACTGACCTCGTAAATCAAAGTGACCTCCAACACTAACGCGCAGAGTTGGAAGTTAGTGTCTACTTCCGGAGAAAAAGTAAAAGTCACAGTACAAGTGAAATAAATAATAAAGAAAAAAGTAAACATATCTTTTAACATACGTATATACATAACTCTAAATAGTTGTATATAATTTCATATTAAAATATGTAGTATATACTAAAATATCCAACGGTTCTAATGACAGAACTTTTATTTTGACATGTATGAATGGTCGAAATGGCGCATGCGCACTTTCAGTTTCCAAATCAATGGACAGCAAAGTCGGACTCGGGAACATGGCAGTGTGTATCGAAATGACCGGTCTTTTTTACATATATATACATTTTTAGTTTAGAAACGTATATGTCCAGTCCGTAAGCAGTCAATACATATATACGTCTGACACACTCATATATTGATCGTGTTGACAGTAGTTTGGGGATGGGGCTCGTCCTGCGGAACCTGCAGACGGTGGTTCCTCTGAGGCGCGCGCGCATGCGCAAAGACGTGGAGATCCTGAAGGCACATCTTCGGCGTGCAGCGGTTCGACATGGGCATCATCTGCGTGGACAACCGCAGGATCCAGCGCATCAACCGGGTCTACCGGCGCCTGGGCACCGGCTCACCGACGTGCTGGCCTTCCCCTTCTATGAGGTACAGCCACACTGATTCCTGAACGATTCTCCAGCGATTGCAGACAGTAACGTTATGTGTGTGATTGACAGCTGGCTGGAGCCTGTTTCCGACACGGAATAATAATAATAAACAAAAACTGGTAATTATATGAGTGGCTTTTCTCGCAATTGTGAGTTTATTCTGAGGAGAAGAAAAAAAGATAATTGCTAGTTTCTCTCAATTCAGACGTTATAACTCAAAATATAAAGTTTATACCGTTATCTAAACTCTGAGGGGGTTGGTCAAGAATTGTGAGACACACACACATACACACACACACAAAAATCTTTCTTGCAATTTTTTGACACTTTTTCCCCAGAGTTGCGAGTTCGTTACCATTAACCAGCCCATCATGTCTGTAGAAGCCTGTTTCCGACACGGAATCATAATAATAATAAAAAATAATAATAAAAAAACAGGTAATTTGAGGTAATCATGGCTTTATAAAAAGCAGAGGTGGAAAGAGTAATAAAATATGCTACTCAAGTAAAAGTACTACTACTTCAATAAAATTTTACTTAAGTACAAGTAAAAGTACTGGTCTAAAAATCTACTCAAGTAAAAGTAAAAAGTAGCTCATTTAAAATTTACTCAGAGTAAAAGTTACTGAGTTACTTTTTTAACGCGGGGTGGGGGATTATAATGGTATGAGATTTTCACAGTTTGATAACGTCTCAGAAAATACCATGGTTTACAGTATTAATCAATTAATAAATAAATTATTATTATTATTATCATCAGTTAAAATGATTATGAAAACAGGGTTTTTCTTTTGTTGAACAAATGCTTTTAATTATAATAAACTTAAAACCATTTGTTTTTGTTTATTAAAATTTTAATAAAACATGTCTAATCAATTAAATTCGATAATTGATAATGACAACTTATTTTTAGCATTAATTATTTATTAAAATGTTTAAGAATAATAGTGTCCTATGAAATGTATTTTATTCAGAACATTAATGTTTCTTTGATTTAATACAAATATATTATCAAAAACGGTGGTAATCAAATGTAAATTTAAACTTGTGCCCTTTTATTTTTGGGGGAAGCGCTGCAAAAACAGATTTACTAAATCAAACCATGGACAAAAAAAATATTCCTTTAATGAAATGTATTATTATTGTTGTTGTTATTATTATTATTATTTTGAGAGGTAGGCTACGTTCTACTGTATGCCTAAAATAGTAATATATTTCTGTCATAATTTCTCATGGTAAAACCCAACTTTTATTTTGACGGGTTGTAGTGAAGACCAAAAGTGTAGAAAAGTGTAAAAAAACGTTTTTTCTCAAATAAAATTATGAAAATGGCCATTAGGCATTCTCTCAGAGCAGCTCTGGAAATTTTCATATTCTCAAATAAATTGTTTGCGAGACGCCGAAAACACCATGAATGTCACGCATACTTGAGTATGTACTAAGTTAACTTAGTAGACAAAAAGCAGCGCAGCTCAGCACAACAAATGCATGCAGTATTTACGTGCTTATATTCACAGACCAGGTTGCGATTGGATTTATTTCACAGTTCTACTTTCCATGTATCTATCCATTACTTTGCATGTTTTACATGATATCTGCGTTAAGTGAATAGTTCCACTTTCATGACTGGATTTCGGGATTCCCTCTGCATCACGTAAGTCACTCGACCTTAAGTTATAGGCTAATCGGCACATACCTTTATCTGCAGGAGGGGTAGTGTCCTAGCTCCTTTTGCAGCCACTTTGCGTCCACATTTTTTGCAAATAAATATCTATCCTCGAGGACAACCACGCTTTTTTCCTTCAAAGTGTTTTCTTACGGGCCATAATTCGTTTCATAAGAATTCGAGCGCGATTCGTTTTCAGCTTCAGCTGGGTCTGTCTATGGGTCTGCATCACCTTTCTTGCGCGTTTGTTCTCCCGCCCTTCAACCAATGCAGTAGTTTCCGGCGGAGTGTGATTTTTTTTTTTCCCGTGGACTATTATTTTTTACTCAGTAACGGATATGATTTAAAATGTAGCGAAGTACAATACTTCAAACAAAATGTACTTAAGTAAAAGTAAAAGTACAGATTTTAAAAACTACTTAAAAAAGTAGAAGTACACAAAAAAACTACTCAATTACGTAACGCGAGTAAATGTAATTCGTTACTTTCCACCTCTGATAAAAAGTCAGACTTATTCTTTTCTTCTCAATTGAGATGTACAGTGTAGGATCTGAGGCTGATGTGTGTGTTTGTGTGTGTGTGTGTGTGTGTGTGTGTGTGGGGGGGGTTGTTTATGTGACTTATGAGGACACAAGTTTGTATAATGACATGTGTATTACACTGGTATTACAACTTATTGGGTGGTTTATGAGGACATTTCAAAAGTCCTCATAAATCAAAATGGCTTAAAATACATAAAAAACAATGTTTTATTAAAAAATTAAAAAATGCAGCATGTCTCCTGTGATGGTTAGGTTTAGGGATTGCGTTAGTGTAGGGGATAGAATATATAGTTTGCACAGGATAAAAACTATTACGCCTATGGAGAGTCCTCATAATGCTGTTGCACCAACATGTGTGTGTGTGTGTGTGTGTGTGTGTGTGTGTGTGTGTGTGTGCGCGCAGGATCTGAGGCCGGGGAAGCTGCCGTGTGTCCTGCAGAGAGACGAGTATAACCTCGGGGACATCTTCCTCGGGGTGGAGTGTGTGATGCAGCAGTGCAGAGAGACGTCACAGGACCTGCACCAGACTCTCACTGTAAGACACAGACTACCGATCACACTACACACACACACACACACACACTGACGGACACAGTAAAGGTCTTCTCTCCTCTGTGTGTGTGTGTGTTTAGGTGGTCACAGCTCATGGGATCTGCCACTTACTGGGATACAGACATGAAACTGAAGAGGACTGGAATGAGGTACAGCATACTTAAGTGTGCAGGGCTCTCAAGCGTCACGCATTGAGCGTGACAGTCACTCATTTCGGTCTTTTGTCACGCACTCCCGCCACACATTGTATTTCTCACGCAGAAAAACTATTTGTCATATATTTAATATGCCGCAGCGCCCAAATTGTCTCTAGCCGCTTCACTCTCATAGTGGAACGCAAGCGCGCGCGTCTCCCTGCTCTCGCAGCCTGTCGCTTTATCAGCCAATCAAAAAAGGAAAGGGCTACACAATTTTAGCCAATCAGAAAATAGCACTACTGTATCTGGGTAAGATTTAACGCAACAACCAATAAAAAAGCATTTCAAGGAATTGTTCACGTGATTCTGCAACAACATCTCTTCCAAAAGTTTCGTTCACCCGCAGAGGAAACGACTGGAGCTCCGAATATCACTGAGCAGAGTAAGTCATGAGATCTCCTGTTTTAATGTTACAAAAAATTTACAAATTATTTGACACAAACAAAGACAACTTGACTGCTGTTAGAGAATCATATTTTATAATTATCCTGGCCATGGATGCATTAATCATTGCATATATGTCTTTCAAAGATGTCAGGTAAAAGCAAACGAGCATCCTCTCATTCGCCCTGAGAGGAAAGCCCCCTAAAAAGGCTAGGTTAGAGGATGCTGGCCCAGAGAAGGTGGCCAAAAGGGTAGGCCCATTAGAGGAGACGGTGCCATGTGTCATACATTTTCTGCAAGTCTCAGCAATTAATAACAACACAAAAACAATATTAATATTATTAATGAAACACCCACATTCCAACGACCCCCCCCCCTCAACAACCAACAACACCCCCACCCCCCATTGGGGCGGGGAATGTCACTCTTGCCTGTCTTCAAAACTTGAGAGCCCTGAGTGTGTGTGTGTTAATCAAATTTACTTAGGATTGTCAGAAGGGAGAAATGTATGTGAGTGAGGAGAGCAAAATAAAGTAAACAGACATATTATACCCAAATATTCTTCATACAGCAACTACCAGTGACATTTATATAGATTTGGTACCAAAAACTATTCCTCCACTTTGAGCTGATCATGTTCTGCTGAAGTGTGTTTTCTGTAATTGCTAATGCTCTTTTTACACACACACACTGAACAACATGAAGCATTGGTCACTGGTTGAGCTAAACTGGTATTATCTAATTGTGTAGTTAAATGTATCAGATCTGACAGATATCTAACATAATTCATGTGTGAGAGTCCAACAGAAGGACGGACAAAACCAGTCAAATATCCACTGATCTGAGAACTCAGAGTTCTTCTTTTACTACTATTTTCTAAACTAGTGATTAAACTGATAATGTGAGTAATGTTAAAGGTGTCTGAACATATTTAGGTTTGACTGTAATTAGAACTTTGCTAATATTTAAGATAAATATGAATTTTGATGGGCCTATCCCAATTCTGCTCGGATAGTGTGCTTGCCTTGAAATATGCGAGTTTGACTTCCTGAAATTTAAGTCCTTTGAAAACAGCCATGTCTGCGAAGAGGTACTTAAAGTGCGTTAAATACAAATATGAAACTGAAAAAAAAAATTAAACAAATGCAATATTTTCACATAAAATGAACACTAATAACTAATCAGACCTTTACTAGATACAAAGTACGCCAACATTATAACCATTATAAACTTTGTATTTAATATATATTCAAATACATTGTATTTTGGCTACCGTACATCTTTAATTTGAGTTAAATGCATTGTAATTTGTATTTTAGCTATGAAAACCCCAAATTCAAAATTAGAATATTGTGAAAAGGTTTTCATAAGCTGTAATATATGATCATCAAAACTATAACAAATAAAGGCTTGAAATATCTCACTTTGCATGTAATGAGTATTTAATATTAGTTTCACATTTTAAGTTGAATTACTGAAGTAAAATGAAGGTTTACATGATATTCAAATGTCGAGGTTCACGTCATATGGGTTAATTATTTTAACTGATGTTTATACATTAATAAGTATATTCAAGTTCCATTGATGTATGGTTTGTTAGGATAGGATAATATTTGGCAGGGATACAACTATTAGGAAAATCAAAAAAATCGCCTTTAATATTGTGCATTTTTAATTTAATTATGCAGCATCCACTCACAGAAATAAATGTTTTATATATTTACGGTGGGAAATTTACAAAACATCTGTACTTTATATCCTAATGATTTTTGGCATTAAAAAAAATCTATAATTTTGACTCATACTCTATTGTTGGTTATTGCCACAGACACACCCGTGCGTCACGTGACTGGCTTTGTGATCCAGGGTCATGCATCTGTAATCTGAGTTTTAAAAAAAAATCATAAAGATATTGTTTGATAAGTGAGATCTCAGATTAGTGCTTGAAACCTCCCCAAAATACTCCTTGAATTTCATTTATTGGATTTAATGCATATTAAATACATTGTAATTTGTATAAAAACTTGTATCTGTAATGTTGAAAACTTATTTATTGAACAATAATAGCCATTATAAACTTTGTATTTATATATATATATATATATAATTAAATACTTAGTAATTTGTATTTTGAATGCCTTGTGTGTAATAAAGATCTTAAAGATGTAGTTTGTAAGTGTGATGTCCCAGCATGCCTGACGGACACACACGTCTTCTCTCTGTCCCACACACAGATGCAGCAGAAGGAGAGCTACGTCCTCAGCGAGTTCAACAGGCTCACGGGCAGCCGACTCTGAGCCGCTCACCAAGAGATGCGCACACCACACGTGACACACACACACACTGACACACACCAGCGCTCGTTTCTCTAAATCAGTTTTATTTTAAAATGTGTTCAAGGAATCCAAAGACTGAATTACTAAGCAATCGAGTAGAGCTTATAGCACTGTTGTTTCAGAAACACAATCCTCAAGACGACCCCAACAGAAGACATGAATAAAGTGGTTACCGGACACATGGAAACAAGACTTACAGACATCCTAAAATAAATAACATCAGCTGACACAGTCACATGGCATGCTCTCTATATCCAGTAAAGGTGTATGAACGTTTCACTTCTTCCTGAAGACACACACTTTTCTACACGACGGCTGTGCAACTCCACATAAAGAAAACTGAAACGCTTCACTGGGTCTGTCGGAGGCCATCTTTAAAAAAAGACAAGCTGCATCATCAACACCATTGAGCTTGTTAGAATAACGCTTATAAAATGAGAATAAAACAACGAAGCCTCGAGTATAAACCGAGCCGCTCTCTCGTCGCTGTATAAAAGCAGACCGGCGAAAGCAAATATTGCACCACATTTCCAGCTGCATATCAAACGAGAAACACACACACCCGTACTCCATATCCCACACACACACAGATACAAGAATAAAGTTTTGTATGCAATAGACCAGGAAGGGGATCTAAAAATCTGCAGAGGGGAAAGAAGAACAAAGAAGATCTTCATAGAGAAACACGCTTCAAATATTTAATGCATGAGAAGTTTACCAAAGGGGCTTCTCATATTAAAGGCAAACAAAAGAGGAAATTAAGCGGCAACTTCTTCCATCCTGAAGTTGCACCTTTCGAGAAACTATATTCATATTTTATTTTTCTTTGCTGCTCCCCATAAACATTTTGCACCTCTATGAGTTTCTAGAACATGTATCCATCATCTAACCGCAAGTCTAGCAGCGTCCACCGGGAGAGAGAAGTGCCCTCAGGAGGGGTGTGTGGGTGCTCTTCAGGAGCGCTGATGAGGGCTCAGGCTTTACCCTGGGCTCTGGACAGGGGCATTATGGGATGTTAGAGCGGCTGCAGGACTGTGCGTGCGGCGTCAGCCGTTCCCTCCGGCCTTCTCCAGCTCTGACAGCTCCTCGAACACCTCTCTGCGCACACACACACACACACACACGTCAGATACAAACACCTACCCAAGTCACTCATGTTCATCTGCACAGGACACATTTAGGGCTATAGGGCCTCTCACACTATATTTTTTTTAATGAGAATTTATTTATATAGGGACAGTACAACATAAAAAAAAAATTATTTCAGTCAAACTGGAAATCAAGAGTTTAGCATGAGCTCATTTGCGAGCTGGGAAGGTGCGTTCACAGGGAGGGTACGTTATATTTACGGTTTAAGCCACATATAACCTCAATACCATGGTGTAACAGTTTTCTATGGTATTTGTTTGGGAAAACAGTATCCTAAAAACATTTAGTATAAAATGCCACAGAAGAATGTCATTAACACCCAGGAGGACTTCAGGGCAAGTAAATCATGGGCTAATTTAATTTTGGGTGAACTCTCCCTATACGCAGAAAAAAAAAATACTTTATTTATATTCCAATGCTCCTTTAGTACATGTGTAAATTAACTGCTCCATGGTATTGTGGGATATTCATTAGTGTTACCACAGTAAATCGTGATTAGTATATTGAAAGCCTCCTGACTGTATCGTTGCACTGTTTCTCCTGTTAGTCAGCGCCGCGTCATCTGGCTCAAATGTAATAAATGGTGTGTGTGACACGGTTCAGATTAGGGATGCACCGAAATGAAAATTCTTGGCCGAAACCGAAAACCGAAAAAGAGGAAACCAAGGCCGAAAACAGAAAACCGAAACACTGAAAAAATTATGCCAATTATTAGTATCATTGCATTTATGGCTATGACTGTACAAACTTAAATCAAGGTATTGCAATTACGAATTAACATACAAATTTCAAAGAATAAATCAATTACAAATTATGCAAATATTTATTTAGCACAATGCACAGTAGGCTATAAAATAAAAATAAAACTAAAATGTTAAACCCCACTCATGAGTACATTAAATAATATTCTGGCCTTGTTTTAAAGGTTTTAAAATTAAATGTTCTTTCATAAAAACAAAGTCGAGCATGAACTTCATCACACCAGCACCCAGTTTGCACGTCTAACTTAGTTGCTTACATTTAAAAAAACTTAGCATACAACAGCATAAAAAGCTTTTTTAAATGAACAAAGGTCCATGTTTAATACAAATGTACATGAAACATGTTTAGTGAACGTAGAAAATATTTAAGAGAGCATTAATTTAGTTCTATCCATACATGTGCTCATATACATATTTTTTGTAATGTCACAGTCGTAATCTCAGGGTTTACTGGGTTTTACATGATTATTTTTGTATTGGTGGTGGAATACTAAAAAATAAACATTGCCATGTGTTTATCTATCTTTTTCTCACCGGACTAATGGTTAGAGGACAGTTACTCGAGTCGTCCCCTGTTGTTTCAAGGAATAGTACAGAGGGGAGCGGGTCAAGTATAAACGCCTCGAGCGTTTGGAGCGTCTGTGGAGACTCGCGCTGCCTTGTTTATACTTCCGCCTGCTAGAGATGCGCGGTTGGTGGTTACAGCCGCGGACACCACGGATAAACTGCGGATCGGGCGGATGACGTGACTAAAAAATATATTTTAATTAAATTCGGGCGGGTGCGGGCGGTTGAACAGAATTATGTGCCAAAATGCGTTTTCTATTGGGCCACAATGAAAATATTGTACAGACAGTAGCCTATTATCCAAAAAAGCTATTATCCAAAAAATAAACAAAGCATTTCGTCACATCTCATTCACAGGTTGGACAATGATATTAATAGGGCTAAGATTATCACAAATAAACACTCGATTTTGACCAATATCCAAGAGTGTGTGCGGAGTTTGGAGCACGCGCTGGATGGCAGACAGGCGCGGGCGCACCGTGAACACTTTCATTTTCAACTTATCAACAATACTCTATCATTTCTGGTACAGAAAATAATAATACATTATTCGCAACTACTTTTATTTGCGTAATGTCACAATAACAAGAAAACGTTGTGCTTTTGTAAAATAATAAAACAATCATGCGCGCTTCCATGATCATGAACTGGAGCGCGAGAACTGAAACAATAGCCTTTATAGACTAAAGCTTTAAATGTCCACTTTAAAAAGAACAAATTCAAATCGTAAACGAATACCTTCTGATTATGTAATCCGTTCACCTTAAGGTGTATCCGGAGTCGGAGATTATGTTTTTCGCTCGTTATTTTTTCAGACGCATTTACAATAGCCTAACTCACATAGGCTACAGCACTGCGGGAAAAATATTAGAAATATCCAGGTTCTAATTTGGATTTAGAAAATTAGTCAAATCAATTTTCCCATATTAATTTGTGAATATTTTAAATGTTTTAAAGGGACAAAAAGTCATAGCCTAACAAATATCTGAAAATTCGTTGAGATGTAAAAGCGCAGCATTGGTGTGGTCAAACTAAAATGTTGGTGGTCAACTTTGCATTTTAAAAATACAACAGTTCATTTTTCGTTTTGCAACGACTGTATGGACATAATACGAGATATGGTTCTTTATTAAATTCATTTAAAAAAAAGAAACAATAATTACAGGAATAGCCTCTCTAAACCTCAAAGAAATGCCATCAAGACATCGACGCAGAAATAAGGGAGAAACAAGGAACTTCGTGTCTTTCCCTGCCATTAATGCTTGGATAACACAGACGTCTCCTTCCATTAATTATAATAGCCTAATGTCGAGTGCGGTGCATGGCTGTGAAATAGGTTATGATTTTTGGAATGATTTATCAAGGGAGGAAAAAAAAGACGTTTAGTCGCATAACATCGGTTAATGAAAACACCGTCATTTCGTAATAGGCCTATTATTAAAACTATTTAGTTTTGCGCAAATCTGTAATGGAAACGCGTCTCTCTCTCTCTCATTCCCGCAATCAGACACAGGTGTTCATCATGTCTTGACCTCACCGCGCGGCTCCGTCCTTTCTCTCCCGCTACAGACTTTGCAAAATTACGCCTCCCTCGCCACAGTCAGGTTTGCCAAAGTGCGTTTAATTTATTTATTTTTGTCCCTGCGTGTTGATCGGAGACGGAGTTCACTGCTGATATTCTGAGAGCTTTAGTCTCGCGGCTGTCATCATCAGCGCCCTGTATCGCCCAATCAGCGGATGGCAGGCGGGTGCGGTTTTGAAAATTGGTCAAAAAACTTGATGCGGATGGATGGCGGACGGATGATGAGTTTTGTGATGCGGTTGCGGATGAAATATTAGCCCATCCGCGCATCTCTACCGCCTGCCTCCGCAGCGAGAGTCTCCACAGACAGCGCTCGCACCGCTTCAAACGGTCGAGGCGATTATTTGACCCGCTCGCATCCGGAGTCGTCGTCATGGCGGCGCGCATTGTTTAGGGCAGATATAGAACCAGTATAGAACAAGGCTTCCGTCTCCTCCAGGGTTCAGAGACACTGGGATACGTCCGCACCGCAGACATGCAGGTCGCTGTTTCTGTTCGAGTCATCACAACATTTCGGCCGTACTGTTTCGGTGACAAGTCTTCGGCCGAAAATTTTCGGTGGCCGAATATTCGGTGCATCCCTAGTTCAAATGGGTTTCGTTCCACTTCTGGCGCATAAACCTTATCAAACATTTATAAAACTATCACGATAACTATCATCCAGCCCTAGTTTAGTTGTTTTTATTTTAGTACTCAAACTAAATAAAATTCAGAAATGTCTGTTCAAGTAAGGACGTTTTTTACGATTTTAGTCGAATGTAATCTTAACTATAAGGCCACCAAGAGTATGTGAGTATTGCGTACATGCGGTTTCAAGCATTCACACATTTTAGGATGACTGTTATAGGCAAGTGCGTTCGTGACAACACTGACTTGTGCATGTAGAAAAAGATGTATCCGCTGCGGTCCCGGTCCCTCTGCACGGTGGACTCCTGCGTGCGCGACACGTCCAGGTCGTTGTAGGTGAGCCACGACTGCTTCCTCATGTCGTACACGTCACTGATGTAGTGCCCTATAGGAGCAAACACACAGTCACACACACACACACACCGGACTCCACAGAGCAGTAACACGAGGGTGAGGTGCAGTACCTGACGAGGAGCTGCTGCCGATGTGACTGACCACACTGATGAGCCGGAACGAGTTGGGCAGCTCTCCGGTCTGCAGAACACACACACACCACATTACAGGAGAACACTGGCACTCCAAGACCTGCAACATTTCTGGGCCATCGGAGACTCGCCTGTGCTTTTATATTTTAAACAGAACAACTTTAAGTCTCAATCTAGCTCATTTAAATCCCCAATTTTTCATTTGGTCTAGGAATAGATTTCTTTTTCACAACTCAAAGAGACCCTCCTGAAGTATAACAGAAAGCTATACTTATATGCTCAAGACTTCCTGGTGAAAATTGACAATCTAGATGCGTCCAAAAAAAGTTAGGTAAATTAAAACATTGTTATATAATAATTGAACTAGAGATGTTCCGATACCCTTTTTCATACCGAGTACCGATCCGATACCTGGGTGTGTACAGTATCTATTCAGCTGCAATTCATTCTAGCACTGTATGAATTGATAGAATTATTATGGTGTGATTCAAACTTATCCCTAAATTAAACATGAACAAATACATAGAGCGAACTAGAGTATTTTTATTATCTGAATTACATTTCATAGGAATATTTATCTTAAGTGAAAAAAAACTTGAACATGATGAACAATTTCAAATTCTTTGACAAATCAATGCTGACCCAAACATGTTCGCAGTAGTGTTGTCACGATACTAGAATTTCTAACTTCGAATACGATACCTTGAAAAATATCGATATTCGATACCATTTTGAATACCACGAGAAAAAAACTGCCACAATATTAAGGGGGAAGTTTTTTTTATTTAAAGCTAAATATAACAAGTCTAGAACATGACAATGAGGTACATTTTACATGAACAAAAATGTCCTGAGTTCTATTTATTAATATTTTTTAATTGGACCAGAGCTAACATTATCTGTTGTATTTTTATTACCTACTGTTATCAAAGATTAAAATATACTATAACAACATAAAAGCACTTAACAGCATCAAATTGGAGGACAGAGTGTCAGTAATGTATAATAATAAGATTAAACATTCAATTTTCAGTTAAAGGCATTTTATTATTGAATTATGAGATGCCACTTTCTGTTTAGTTTAATTAGTCTGTGTAATCCAATTGTTCATAATCGGTAATGAAGGCAAATTGCAGAATTAAATAATAAAGTTAAATAGGCACAAGCTAATTTAAATGTGACCAAATGCAGTTACAATATTTACTTGTCTAAGATTCCTCAGTCAGATTATGTTAACTTTAAGAAAACGGTGAAAAAACTAGACAACACAGACTCATATCAACAATAGTCTACTAGGCAATCTTGGTTAATGTTTCAGAAAAGTTAGTGTTTCCTTTATGATTTTAATTACCAGTGGGGACAGGTCTGTCCAAAGTATTCAATACTTCGGAAATTAGTATTGGTATCGTTCCGATATTTCAGTATGAATATTTATCGAACTATAGATATTTTTGACAAAACTAGTTTGCAGCGGAGCCTCTGAATGCCCAATGATCCCACTGACAAGCTGGGAATGTCCTCTTTACAAGACTTTATAAAACACACCGATTGGTTTAAGGGTTCCAGAGTGATTAAACCCAGACGCACCTCAGCGTTCTTCTTCAGCTCCTCCGCTTCAGCCTCGCTGTACTCCATATCCAGGCCGTCTTCGTTGCCCGAGTCGTCGTCGGAGCACAGCAGCTCGTGCAGGGAGTTATTGAACTCTACAACACAAACACACACGGTCACACACACACACTCACATTAGCACACAAGTCATGTGGGGCAGAACATCGTGTCATGCTGACCTTGCAAGCTGAGCTCAGTGGCCCTCTTCAGGTCATCATCTTCTCGCATCTCTCTCGCCTCCTGCGCAGAGAACACACAATACACCCTCGTCACACAACTATTGTCACGATCCGTTAAAGCTGTGCTGACGTCAAACACGAGTTACAGCTGGTGAGAAGATTGTGCTGAAAAACTAAACATGTTTGAGCCATTTACCCCAAAAAATGAGAAAAAAAACAAAACATCCAAGTAAAAGTTCCCCATTATGCGGTCTCGGATATTCCCTCTGCTGTAGTGTGTAATAAAGCTGTTTGTGAATGCAAAAGGTCAGCATAGGTTCAAACATCAAAGTGGAGATTAATAACGTCTCCTAGAAGGAAGTGATTCTGAAACGAGTCGTCAGTAATTCCAGTCTCTCTTCCTGCTGAATCTACGCATGTGTATAACATTTGTATAATGCCAGTATACGACCTTCATTGGCTGCTGGTGAACAACGTCTACTTTGACCCTCAAACACTGCAGTGTATCTGAGACTGGAAGAGTTTGGTTCGTGTTGTTCATGTCGAGAAGACGCTGTTTTCTGCCGCCAAAGCAAATCCACTGTGATGAGATCGATACAGTAAAACTAACGCCAACGCTACTGTTCACATCACTGACTAAACGCTGTCATTACGTATCAAGAGCTGAGATACAGATATAATGAGCAAGACTGGGTCATCTGACCAATCAGAGAAGAGTAGACCAATCACAACAGACTGGGTCATCTGACCAATCAGAGCAGACTGGGTCATCTGACCAATCAGAGCAGAGTAGACCAATCACAGCAGACTGGGTCATCTGACCAATCAGGGTAGAGTAGACCAATCACAACAGACTGGGTCACCTGACCAATCAGAGCAGACTGGGTCATCCAATCAGAGCAGTGTAGACCAATCACAGCAGACTGGGTCATCTGACCAATCAGAGCAGACTGGGTCATCCAATCAGAGCAGTGTAGACCAATCACAGCAGACTGGGTCATCTGACCAATCACAGCAGACTGGGTCATCTGACCAATCAGAGCAGACTGGGTCATCTGACCAATCAGAGCAGAGTAGACCAATCACAGCAGACTGGGTCATCTGACCAATCAGAGCAGAGTAGACCAATCACAACAGAATGGGTCATCTGACCAATCAGAGCAGAGTAGACCAATCACAACAGACTGTGTCATCTGACCAATCAGAGCAGAGTAGACCAATCACAGCAGACTGGGTCATCTGACCAATCACAGCAGACTGGGTCATCTGACCAATCACAGCAGACTGGGTCATCTGACCAATCAGAGCAGACTGGGTCATCTGACCAATCAGAGCAGACCAATCACAGCAGACTGGGTCATCTGACCAATCAGAGCAGAGTAGACCAATCACAGCAGACTGGGTCATCTGACCAATCAGAGCAGAGTAGACCAATCACAACAGAATGGGTCATCTGACCAATCAGAGACAGAGTCAGACCAATCACAGCAGACTGGGTCATCTGACCAATCAGAGCAGAGTAGACCAATCACAGCAGACTGGGTCATCTGACCAATCAGAGCAGAGTAGACCAATCACAACAGACTGGGTCATCTGACCAATCAGAGCAATCACAGCAGACTGGGTCATCTGACCAATCAGAGCAGAGTAGCTAGTGGAAAGGAGGATTTTAGAGAGACTCATCTGACGAGTCGTTTGAGAATCATTGAAAATGTGGTGATGTGGATTGGAATTTGTCTTTTTCAGCAATAAAGAGTTCTTTACTAAAGTCCTACTCCTGACTCTTAAGACGAGTGTGTGTGTGTGTGTCTCACGTGTTCCTGTAGGCTCTGGGCGAGCGCCTGCTGCAGCTCCTGCTCCTCGCGCTCCTGCTCCAGACTGAACTGCTGTACCCAGTCCAGCTCGCCCGGGGCTCCCTCAGGCGTCTCGTTCTCCTTGTTCTCATCCATGGTCAGATCCAGAGACTCCAGAGCATCTACACAACACAACAACACTTCCTGTGCTCATGAAGTCTACTGGCATGTCACCTTTAATTATACAGCACTATTACACTACAG